>CAXIVR010000003.1:53466783-53492987 GCA_964035755.1 Teleogryllus oceanicus | reverse complement strand
ATGGGTTAGGGGAAAACAATGTGTTGTCATGTTTTTTTGGGAAAAATTTTAAAAAGTTTTAAATTTTTTATAAATTACCTTTTTTAAATTAAATTTGTTAAAAATTATTAAAACTTTTTTGGGGTTAATTTTTATATTCAAATATTTCTATAATATAACTGCCATCCCGCCATTTTGTTTTCAAGATAAAGTCCCCCCCTGAAATGAAGCTAAAGCTGATTGGTCGCTCGATCCGCAGGGCAAATCAAAAAACTCTGGAAAAAGTTCGGCTCAGGACATCCCCCATTTTTGTGCAAGCGGGGTCTTAGGCAGGCCCCGCGCCATCGTTCCTCCATTCTCAGTAAAATTTCCCCTCAATTTCTCATTATCTATTTTAAACCTAACGGGTGGTTTGCAGATGTGACTGCAGTTAAATCCACCCACTGACCAATCAGGACACAGTCTATCATGGAGGCAGAATGACATTAACGGGCTAACCACCCTTAACAACATGTTAACAAATTACAATGCCCCCAAAATACTAACATTGTAGTCTCGTTTGCCTTCTGGTACAACAGACCAACACTATGCAGCGGATTAACCCGAAAACCCAAAAATTAAAAATGCAACGGAAAAGAAACAAATTCACATTTTTAAATTAATTTCCTCAAAAAACCCCCCCAGCATGACCCTTTAAATAACCTTGCTGGAAAACATGCAATCGTAACAAGCTCGCACAATACATCACCAACTCAGTCCCCCTCCCCTGAAAAAACCCATCCTTTCTCTTCCCTTACGTTCTCCCCACCCTTTTTGAACCCTTTGCCTCTTCCTCTGAACCTCCCCCTTTTCCCCCTTTCCCCCTCCAATTCGTCTACATCATGCCCCATATTCCTCGAACCTTTCCGCCGGGACCATTAAAACCTTCGACCACGCATTCGGGAAAAAAAGTAAATATATAGCAACAGTCAGATCCCAAAAAAAAACATTCGTGGTATTGCAAAAAAAACATTCTTCCCATAATGTTCCCCCCTTTCAAATAAAACTGGTTTATGGGGCGGCTGTACAACATTAAATCAAACGGACGTTCTTTGCTTTAAAAACAGGGTTTCCCCTAATAACAGCATTTCCAAATTCCAAATTTTTACCTCGGGGCTTTTTAGAGAAAACCCAAAGGTCCTCGTGGGGGTTCCTGTATTGTGAAAAAAGCCATCCTTTAGGGAATTAAATTATTTTCCCTTGAAAATATTTTCGGGGTTTTATTTTCTCACTTACAAAAATGAAAATACTTTGAATTTACAGACCTCAACAAGAACTGCAGATTTTATTTTTTTTTGAAAACACAAAATCAGCAATCGCTCTTTTAATCCCTTGTTGTATGCCCGATTTTAACTTTATTTTCTGGTCGAATCTTGCGAAAAATAAGATTCTCAATTTAATTAATTCCTTAATTTAGACTTACAATTAATGTACTCCGGATCACACAACATTCGATGAAGGCAATTGATCAAATTATAAAAAACTATATATGAAGTTGAAACAAAAAATTTGGTATACAGTAACGTGCACAAAAATTCTTACCTTTTAAATGGATCACTGACACAATAAACAATACACGTTTCTATTTACCCTCTCAAAAACCTTCCACCATGCCCCCTGGCCCTTCCTCCCAAAACTCCTTTTCCCTTTTGGTTCCTCTTTTGACGAAGAGGGGGTCGATCGCTGCGTCTTCCCAAAACCCTCCTTGTCGCCGACGCGTTTCCTTATCCCGGGGGAAAACTCAGATGCCCGGGGGGGGCCCTCGAACAACCAAGGCGTCCCATGATGGTTTTGCGAGCGTTTTTTGTTGTTTACAAAAAACTTTTTAAGATTGTTTACTAAAGTAAAAATTTAAAATTTTTAATTGATTACTTGATGCGGGGTCATGGAAGCGGGTTTTTAAACTGTTGATACAAACGACAAATAAATTCTTTTTTAACTCAATTTTTTTAATTTTTTTTACTCTTCAAAACGAAAAATTTAAAAATTTTTGGAAAAGCAATTCTTGGATAATAAAATTAAAAATCTTGTAAAAAAAAAAATTCTTTCTTTCATTCCCAAACGTCGGCATCTCAAAATTTTTTTATCTTCTTTAAAATACAAAACATTTTAGAAAAGTCATAAGACAGGCTAAAATCATGAAAAATGTCAGGATTTTTGAACTCAAATAAAAAAACAAAAAATGGAATATAATAAAATCTCCCAAAACAACTAGAAAACCGTAAAAAATGTTGTTTAAAAATCGATATAAATGTGAACGATCCGGGAACAGTGGCTAATTTCTTTAACCAATACTTTTTGAGAATTTCTGCCGATCTCACTAAGGGGCTCCAGCCACAAAATTCAAAAACAGAAAGTTCACCCAAAATTTTAGACACAATGTTCGTTTCCGAAACTTCTTCCTATGAAATTCTCAAAATAATCGGTAAATTAAAAAAATAAATATTCGTCCGGTTTAGATGAATTCCCGGATTCTCTGTTAATGACTTGTGCGTATGCTATTATACACCCGTTAACTCACATATTTAATGCATCTTTATGCACTGGAACGTTTCCAGATATTTTCAAAACAGCTCAAATTAAGCCGCTCTTCAAAAAGCAACAAAATGAAATTCAAAATTTTCGCCCATTTCTCTTCTATCAGTTTTCAAAAATATTAGAGACTTCTTTTTACGTACGAATGAAACCTTTCTCACTAAAACGACGCGCTTTCAGATTGCCAACATGGATTTAGAAAATCAAAATCAACGGAAACAGCTATATTTTCTTTTCTTAAAGATGTCGCGTCATCATTGGATCAAACGAGGCACCTATTGGATTATTTTTAGATCTCTCAAAAGCTTTTGACGTCATTGATCATGACATTTTACTTTCAAAATTACCTTAATATGGAATTCGTGGTATTGCTCTAGATTGGTAATGTTCGTACCTGCAAACAACGATCTCAGAGGTTTAAATACCTTACTGGAATGATGGAACTTACGTACGCACCTTTCCGACTCTTTGCCCGTTGCATGTGAGTTCCTCACGGATCGATTTTAGGCCCTATTCTGTTCCTACTTTACGTAAACGATATGCCCTCGACGATCCGAAACGGAAGAACAGTTCTCTTTGCGGATGATACGAACATCCTTTGCAATAAAAAACAGTAAAAAGTACAATATCAGATGTTTCAAATTGGTTCCGAAATAACAAATTAATAGTAAACGAAAAGAAAACTGTTTTAATGTAGTTTTCCTTTTCAAATAAACAATTCTGTGCTCCATTTAAAATGAACAGTATACCATTGACTGATGTTAAGGCAACAAAATTTTTAGGTCTCTCAATTCAGTCAAACCTTAAATGGAACGTCCATTTAAATGAATTGAACACAAAATTAAGTTCATTATGCTCGCGTTCACAATTCTTGCAAATTCAGTCAGCCTTCATACTGCTCGTTGTGTATACTTCGCGAATGTTCATTCCCGCATGAGATATGGCATAATATTCTGGGGAAATACATCTTATAGCTCCCAAACTTTTAGATTACAAAAACGAATTGTACGAGTAATAACCAAATCCCACCCACGTGATTCATGTAAGCCTCTCTTCATTAATCTAGAATTCTACCATTACCGTGTCGTTTTATTTACGAATCTGGTTTTTGTAAAAATGACTTGCTCAAGGGCGGGAATATATTTTCAGATAATGCCGAAGTCTATTACTGTAACACTCGACGTAGAAATCATATTCATTAGGTGACAGTATCAACAGCTCATTACAAAAAAATCACATACAATACATGTACATTATTTTACAACACTTTGCCACATGACATTAAACGATTAAATTCAATAGAAAAGTTTAAATCCCAAGTGAAATCGTTTCTGCTGCATAACTGTTTCGATACAATTAGAGACTATACTGAGCATCACAAGAAAAGTAACATTAATTTTAACAATGATACATAATGCATTATTTACCATTTGGACTGTACAAATGAGTATAAACAACCTGTAACAACTATTGTAATACAGCTTCGGGTCAATGACCCCCATCTCGATCAGGTTTTCGTCCAGTTTCCTGATCCATTGAGCAAATGCTGAGATGGCCCATGTTTTGCTTCTGGACATAAATGTAACTTCATTTTTGACGTCTTCTAGAATTCAGTGGAAATACAATTATTCAAATTATTGTTTCCATGTTGACGCGGCGGGAGTAATAAGGCAAAATGTTTTGGCTTATCCTTAAAAATGATTTATTACATGGGAGTTTTTCTCCCTTTCAAAATTCAAAATTGATTGTATTTATCCTTTAAAATAGGATTTTTATTACATGGAGTTTTTGTTGTTTTTCTCCTTTCAAAATTAAAAATTTAAGTAGTATATGACTTAGTGATCACCGAATTTTAAAAAAATGTGCACAAATTCACTTTTCCCCATAGACGTCACACAGTTTTAACGTTTTTACGTAAAATAATAAGTAAATAAATAAATAAATGTTAATAAAATATTATCGAATGAAATAATAAATTAACAATACAGAATAACATCGTGTTTCGCTACTTTCCCCTTTTAATCTGTTATTCTTACATAATCAGTAAAACCACCTAAAATTCCCTCAGATGGCACAGGCAAAATGTACAGCTTTATAAAGAGGTTGACCTAAACAACGACATTGCTGTGGATTGCCGTTTTACTCTAAACCCTAAAGCCGTTTTTTTTAAAAAAACAATTAAAAATAAAAAAGCATGGTGTTTTTGCAAAAAATATTAATGTGAAAAAAACATCGAAAGGAAAATATCGATGTTCTAGTGGAGAACATCGATGTTTTAAAATCGATATTTTTGCCATCCCAAAGAATGTCATCAATATGATTTGATAACTGAAGAAACAGATCATTCTGGAGCAGTCTTAGAGATATATTTCTTTAAATTAGATTACATTAAACACGTCAACGGGGAAAGGAGTTTATTTATATTATAGGGTGGACAACTATATTAGAGATATAGCGTTTCAGTATTCTTACCAAAAAGGATAGGATGCCAACAAACCTCGTTATTATAATTCGAAATCTGGAAATTCGGAGACATAAATTAATTCAGGTTAATGGTATCTAAGAAGTCACAAAAATATTTCTATTGCACAAATATGTAAACAATAAAATAAATTTACAAAACTGTTAGATTATCAATTTTATTCCCAACTTTTCACCGGCTTTAGTTAAAATTAAAGATGCGGGAAATTGGATCAGTAATGAAAACTCAAAAGAAAATTGTCTAAATAATTAATTGCCAGAATTTCAAATTAATTGCTACCAGTTACTATTTGGTCACTTCAGTTCAAAACGTGGCGGAAATGGTACAGAATTAATTGCCACATTTGCAGGAAATATTTTACTTGACCATTTAACGTTCATTAATTTTAATTGTTTAGCAATATATGGCAATGTGTTGTAAGATAAGATGTGTATTGTAACAATGTACGAGAATTTGTTTCAGTGAGATGTTGATACAGACAATGTTAATGATTTCTACATTGCCTGATAATTATAGATAATAATCTTTTGGATAAAAATGTCCCCTACTCATCTCTAAGTCAGTTTTGACAAAAGCCTATTCATAATGTAACCTTTCACTTATTTATGAATACCATATGACGAGGTTATATCAATTTCGAACCTCGCGTATTCACCAAATATGTGACAGCTCTCTACTATGGATACATATGAGCGGATCACTAATAACGTAATGTTACTACGTGACCTTGACCTGGAAAATCAATGTCACATCAAAATTTAGGAAGATTTTCTTATGTCTAATCGTCCACAGGAGTGGTTCGTCTTTTATCTTGCTTTTGAATATTAAAATAAATACAGGCAAGTTAACTTTTAACTTTAGCATGGTTTTGATATATTCTACCAAATTTCTGATACAATTTCGTTAATAATTTAACATTATCTAGAAATTATAATACTTGCTGTAGTGTTCAGCAATTTCCTAAATATTGATCAAATGCAGTTGTACCTTTCTATTTGTAAAATGCTTTGAATGACCAATATAATCTTTCACTTTAACACAAACACAATGAAATACTTTATACAATTCACAAAAACATCAAATCACATACACTGCTGAAAGAAAATTTACATGTGCAATATACACTTTGCATATTCCTTTTAAATAAACTGGTACAATGAATGAGATCCCTTTAATATGCAGTTTTACTGTCACGCAACTTATTAACCTTTTTACCATTTAATTAAAAACAATATAAATCATGAATTGCAGAAAAGAATATTCATTAGAAGAACAAATACAGTAGTTAAACAAAAGAATAAATTTTACACCTTTTGCATGAACAATTTATCTGAATTCTCGTTACGATGGAAAAATACTGAAATGTTACGCAATAGCCGATGATTTAAATGTCTGACTATCTCTGTCTGGGCGTGAAGTAGATTCTATCATTCTTATGCGTGATTCCCCTCCTCTCAACTGTTCTATTAAAAGGGATTTTGTCCAAGTTTTAAAATCTGGTCTTTTTGACTCACAACGTCGCCGCGATGGCACGTTCCTGCCACTGCAGAAGACGGCGATGGTCCCGCTGCGTCCAAGGTCAAATTAGCCTCTCGCGTCGTGAAAAACCTTCCTTCGTCGGTTTGCTGCTCGCCGACCTCGCGAAGCAACACAGCTCGACGGCGGTCTCCAACGAATATACGTCACTCACTTACTTGGAATGTCCAAGCGAAACACAACGCAAGACAGTACAGGTCCGTTCCGTCACAGCAGAAGGGAAGCTTTTCTTCTTTTGAATTCTGCTGATTGTCGGGAAGGACATGGAGCTATTACGACGTTGCATATTTCATTTATTTAATGTCAAAAACAGTTAAAAATTTGTATGTAATGTACTGCGGGGAGAATATCACGAACGTTTTCTTAATTTGGGGTATCCCTACTCCTAACGCAAGATGAATTCTGAGTACAGAAAGGAACGAGCGTAAACGCGAGTCGCACGAGAGTTTACTCTTCGAGTTGCATCGATTTAATTGAAATTATCCCAATGAGGTTTTCTCTCTTAATAATAGTATTTAAATATAACATGAAAGAAAAACAGAAAATACCGTAATTTTGAAGGAACATTTATTACAAAATTTTGATATTTCGTTGTTATAATATTCAACTATGGATATTTGAGGTGTGTTTCCGAGAAGTTCATTGTTGTCGACATGAATGGGAAAGATATAACGTACGGCGGCTTTGGCCGGTATTACACTATAAAAGATAGAAGAAATATATCTTTGATGAAGAACTTTGTGGAAGTCTTTGAACTTTGATGAGAAAACCTTGACAAGAAATTTTATGAGCGTATTACATTTCGACCAATATTTTGCGAGTTTGCTCGCGATTTACGATGAATTACGCACAAATAGTTGTTTTAAGGTCTTATGTTTTATTATAACTAATCAATGGTTAATGCTAATGTAGTAAAAGGTAAATAAAGAAAACGTTTGGAGGGTGAGGCCTGTGAACAACGCCATGGTGAGGTTATGCAATATAGGCACTGTGTGTGGTCAGAGCCAGACCTACATATTACAGGATCCGGAGTTCAAATCCCAGTAACGCTGGAATATTTTACATCCACGTGTAAAGAGAGTTACGTAATGCTGTAGAGGAAGTGTCGAAATTCTACAGAAAACACGTTTTGTAAGTAGCTGTCTGAAAAAAGTGGATTGTTGGTATTGTTCTTTAGTATTTTCTATACACAATTCACAAAACGCTTGTTTTTTGAACCTGAAAAGTGATTTTCCAAAAACCTCTTGTCAATCCGTTCGTGTGAGTAATTCTAGAGCCAAAAGTAAATATGATTTTCATCAAAATGGATATTCTTTGAACGATCTTGCTAATATTACGAAACTTCGAATTTGAAACGAATCTTTTAATTTGGAAGGTACTTTACACCAAACCCCATCATATTTACATAATTTTCTCAAAAAGAGCTCCAATTTTCCTGTAAATCCATTCCTCGGAAGCAATAAGCCGTTTAAAGATGGCGTTCAATTTGGGTGAACGATTTTGAATTTTCGAAAATTTCAAATAAATTCCTATTAACATTGTCGAAAACCAATATTAACGCTAGAGATTTTGTTTCAAGAAATCTCTTTTAAAATAAATATTAACAATTGTAAATTAAACACTCCACTCTTTCCTAGTAATGATCCACTTCACTAGTAATGATTGCTGCTATTGGGTCTAACTGCCTTTGTTCTTTGATGGCTACTTTTTTTAATTTTTTCCAACAGTATTATCTCAAAAGTACTGGAGTAGAACAGTTGATATCTGGAGTTGAAGGGATGGTGTTAGATTCTATTGTAGGCCTGGTTCCTTGTTATTCCAGTGAAAAATCAGTAACTGCACTGAAACAGTTGAAGCTCCCGCCAATTGATAATCGTAAGTGAATCACCATGTACTGTAGGGAGGAGAACGAGGAAATCTTTAAGAATTGTCGCCTGCTCTTCCTTCAGATAAATACTTGATAGTTTACCAAAATCAAATCAGAATTTTAGCGTTTGATGTAATATTAAACATAAAAAAATCCTTCCAGTTGTCTGCGTGTTAATTTTTAGCGTTTCAAAATAGCCCCGACACCGTATCACATTAGCTCTCTTATGTTGTATCATATTAGCCCCACAAATTTGAGGCTGTATATATCATGACACGATTAATATTACTGCATTATTTTAACGCAGAAAAAAAGATTAATTCTTTCTTAATGATCACCTATTTTCAAAAATATCGTGTCATAAAAAATAACGAAGTAACATCAAAAGTTTTATATCACGGCGGTAACGTTTTTGACTCAAAAAATTAGGCATTTTAGTTTTGATTTTTTTCCTCCTAAATATTGTAATATTCTGAGGCTGCTGCGCGGTCATTTAAATAGAATATATTTTCTATCATTTGACATTTTCTTGTTAATTTTGGACATAGAGGCACAATTTTAAAGTGTATTATATTGTTCTAATTTTCTACTGTATAACATTAACTCCGACTGGATCTCACAATACTTGCTCGAAACAATATTAACGCTAGAGATTTTTGTTTAATGAAATCTCTTTTTAAAAATAGATCTTGTATTAAGGTAAATTAAAGACTCTGTTTTTTTTTGAACTGCAAATGCAAATGCGTCACTTTCTCTTAGCATCGGAAAGGAGGTAGTCTTGTCGTGTATCCAGTGGTGCAGGGTGAACCGTGCTGTGATGACACTTTAAAGACCTGAGTTCGAACTCTGGCGAGTAGAGAATATTTTATGCTGCAGTAGGTGTTTTTTTATTTGTTTCTTTTTGCAGGTCTATAGTCCGTATTGAACATTACAGGTAGCAATTACGGAATACGTGAAAATACATGCTGTTGAAGCAACACTTGTTTTGAAATATAAAACACTTTTTCACTAGTATGTATAATAAGATAAACTTATTCAGGTGAGTAAACTTAGACCATTCACTTTGATTCTAAATTAAAACTTGACGTAACTGAGAACAGTATCGTCATAAGAGTACAGGATACATATATCCAATGCTTTATTTTTAAACTCTTAGGCCCCGAAACGCGCCTCAAATTAATTATTAATATAATAGCAATAGTTATGTATATATAACTTAATAATTATTTCCAAAGAACCGGAACGCCGTTCCGTCGCGTACCGACAGAAATCAAGCCCTGTATATACAGGATATTCGGGGAAAAATGTCACGGTTTTATGATATTTGTCTAATAAACTACCGATATTCCAAATGGCTAGTTGCAATAAGCATTCCAAAGTTGGTTTTGATATATGTTTTCAGGCAATTATTTGCGTTGTAGATTTTGACGAAAATTTGTGAATTTTAATTAAGTTATTTAGGTTATTGATTGTTAAAATGTAAATAATTCGTTGAAAGAGTGCATTTTAAGGGCGGCAGAAATGTTAATTTATAACATTCTTAGAATGTTTATACTGCAGGTACAACATTGACAGTTGCCAAGACTGTTTTTAGTTACGATTTCAATGGCTCAATAAATGACACATATTGTGAATGTCATCCTTCTTATCACGTGCGTAGTGAAATTTTGAAATAAAATAATTTTATTTGAGTGATACGTGTCGAAGCAATAGTACTTGTTGCAATGTGCAGCGTGCCAGAAAAATCAAAGCCTAGTGTAATGGGACAGTCACTCACGTATGGCAACGCTGAATTACTAATTTAAATTACAATTTCAAACGCATGTAAAATGCGTGATGAAAATGCGCGTCAAGGGCTACAAAGCAGCTTTCCCTTATCGCGCGCGCCGAGGCGGCGGGCGTTCGGGCCTCCTTTGTTTACCAACTCGGTGAAGGGGCCTGGCAAATTTGGCGAAAATCTGACGTAGGAAGAATTCCATTGAAGACGCTACTTTGAAGCGTCAGGTGATACGTCGGAATAGCCATGATTGACCCCTCCGTGTCGCGTTATGTCGCGGGCCAATGGACGTGAGCATCACGTGGACGCGATCACGTGACCCCATCGAGCCGCGGGCTCCGTGTAACGAAAGATTGCTTTCTGGTTTGAACTGCGGTGGAGGGCAGACGCCTTCTGATTTGGACAGCGAGCGGCGAGACGTTCTCTCGGGATAGCGGAGTGCAGACGCTTCGGGCTTCGGCCACGCTTAAGTCAACGCGTTTTGGAACTTTGCCTCGGATGAGCATGTATGCTTTACCGACCCGGCCACGGTAGTTTACAGGCACCTGAGCCAGTAGAGACGGCCGCCGCCTTCCCGCACGTCACGCGCCGCCGACTCCTAACGCGAAATCGGGCCAGGTTTCAGGTCACGCGCATTGCATTGTTGATCCTCAGCCGGTTCCCCGCTCAGGCCTGGACGAGACGGCCCCAGGTCGCGAGTCGCCATCCCCGGCGCCTTTCTCGCGCCCGGCCACCGGTGGATAGCGGATATTTTACGCGGCCGACGCCGCTCGTTCCGCCGGCATCGACTTTCGTCGCCGCCGCCATCACCCCGACGCCCATTCATGCGCCCGGCCACCGTGCAGTCGCCAACGTTCAACCCCACGCCGCCATCCGGCACCCTTCACCGCCGCTGTTTTGGACGAATGACACGAGACGCCGCCCCGAGTTGCCGACGTCACCTCAACGCCTGGCCCTGCCTGGAGCGCCTGACCGAGCCGCCGCTCGTAATCCTGCCAGCGCCGGCGCGACGAGACATGCCCGGCTGGGCTGCCGGTGAGACGAATGACCCACCGTGACGACTCTGTAGTGTAACTTAGACTGTAAGGTAGATTTAAGTCTCTTCTTTTTGTATCCGCTTACCGCAACTTTTGCTGCTAATTTTCTTACAAATTAAATGTAAGTTAAAGGAGGAAGATCTTTTCTTCCTAGTTGCATACCAATGCCCACGCCACGCATGTTCCCGCTAGATATTTCAGGGTCTTCAGTGGGGGTAGCCAGGCAAAACTTCAACAGTGGGGGTAGCCGGTAGAAAACCAACAGGCGGCAGGGAAAAGGTAAGTCGAGGTCAACCCTGAGAACACCTCACCCACACGGCACCAGCGTGGGGTTAGAGGTGACTTTGAAGGTGGGGTGTTATAGTTAACAGCTCCAAGGTGGGGTTGTTATAATAGCCACGTGCACGGCAAGTGTATATACTTGACACGGACCCTACTCATAAAATTATGTAAGTAATGTTTGAATACAGTCTTTTATTTAACTTATTTTTAATTAATTTACTTGAATTGCTTGTGTTTTTATTATATATTCGTATTTTGAATTTTGGAAATTACATTTCCGTGCACTCCCAGTCTGTAGGGGCACCGGCCCACTGCCTGATACACAAACTACATAAATCCTGTTCTAATATGTAGCGAATTATTCCCTCTAATGCGTTATATAGTCAGACATCGAAAATTGTAGATCTTCGACACGAAAATGTTTTTCTCAAAACGTAGATTCATCAACCCGTCTGTCTGTGAGACACCACTAGCACTTAAACAACATATAAAATATTTTCAAAATGGATATTCCTGGTCGATCTGGACTAAATCCAAGCCTATGCGATTTTGAAAACATTCATTAATTCTTAGGAACTTTCCATGAAGTCCTTGGACATTTCAAAATTTTTCTAAAAATGGCTCCAAATTTTTTCTGCAAATTTTCTAAAGAATAGAGTAAAATACACTCATAAAAGTAGTTTAGATCCATTTTCCGTTTCTCTCGCAAGGCCGATGTTGGGCATTAGCCTTGACAGTGCTGAATTAACTACCGCCACTTATTGCTGGTGGTGGTCAGCAAATGTCAGACGGTCGTCAATCATGATACCAAGATATTTCATCGACGGCTGTGATGTAATACAGTGGTCTCCAACTTTGAGAGTGATGGCTTCTCTCTTTTTCCTGCTAGTGACCAGGATAACCTCAGTCTTGTGCTCAGCTAACTGCATCCCTGAGGACTTCAACGACCGACTAACAATAGCGATCGCTTCGTTGCAAATGTACACAATTTCCTCAATGTATTTCGCTACATCGACCCGTCGAGTCGGTCAGTCCACGTCCTGACAGGGGAGGAGAGAGGCTCTCAAGTATTCCTTTCTTTCACAAGTCATTTTTCTTCTCCCCATTGTTCATTCACATTCTTTTATAACATCCTGTTTCCTTTCTTCTCCCTCTTCTATTTCACTGGCTCTCTCTGTATGCTGAACGCCCACCCATGTGTTTGCCGTGCATAGCGATCCGTGTCGAAGGAAATGTGTGTCCTGGCGGTTGAGGGGTCTGTTTGTTTCCCCAGTACTCACCTTGTGCTACGTTCTGCTTTGCACTTAGGGATACGTTGTTACGTATTTTGGGGAACATTCCTGTGAAGCTTCAATACGCTTGCTTTGGCCTCGGACTCTTCAGACGGCTGGTCAGTAGCAGCCGATTGGTCAGGAGCCACCTCCATCAATCGGCGGACTAGGTCTTGTACTGAACTCCAGGGTGAGCGGGGGGATTCACGGTGGTGCAGCGCTGTGTTATTCTCCCACTATATCCCCGTGGCAACCCTGACACTCCCATGGAGTGTCCCCTTGTTGGGCTCCGTGGTGGGTGGGGACCACGGGGATGAATCTGATATCCATCTCATGGATACTAAACCCTCTACCCCGCCCTCTTTCGCAAGGAAGAGGCGATGTTCGGAACGAACTATTGATCTGAAAAGTTTCTTTTCGAAAGAAGAAGATAGGCCAAAGAAACCTAGATTCCTCCTCATGAAATGCGCTGAGGAAGGAAAATCCTTTAAAATAGTAAGTGCTGTCCGTTTAGCGCCGCAATTGGAAACTTACGAAATCTACAAGATGTGGTGCGACAAAAGAATGGTACCATTCTCTTTGAAGCACGCTCAATGACAAATAGATAAGATTATGAAAACAAAGCATATTGCCGGCCTCCAAGTGAAAGTGACCACTCACCCAACACTTACCTATGTAGGACTGGTCAACCATGAAGATTTATCTGCGGAGAGTGAGGAAGATCTGTAGCCTTTTTAGAGCCAGGGAGTGACGGAAGTATCAGGGATCAAGAGGAGGGCATGGGCGAGAAATCCCCACTTCCACCCTTATTCTCACGTTTAATCTTCCAACTCTCCTCAAAAGATCTCGTGCGTTTCTATAATCTTCAGTAAGGCAATATATCCCAACCCTTTGCGTGTTTTAAGTGCCAGAGGTTCGGCCATACACAGCAGCGGTGCATGGCAGATAACCCAGTGTGCGGTAAGTGCGGGAGAACGATGCGAACCTGAACCCTGTGCACTACACCGCATTGTGTTAATTGCGAAGGTGACCACTCGGCCAATTACAAGCAATGCCTACTTTCTTGAAGGAACGCGCCACACAGAAGATTCGAGCAGTTGAAAAAGTGTCGCTTCCTGAGGCCAAACGTCGATACCAGGCGATGAACCCTGTTGATCTCTCTCGCACCTTCTCCGATGCCGTGAAAGTAAAGACACCGAAGGTAGAAACGGGCTGCAAAACGGAACGAGCTACTCCCCAAGTAGTGAGTTTCGCATGCCAGGTGTCTCCAGTGGACCTCCCAGTGGATGCCTCTCCCCTCCAAGGTGGGAGAGTGATCATCCCGACGAAATATAAGATGGACAAAAACTCGCTGTTGCAGTCGACTAAACACCTATCAATCCCCTTCAACAGGAAATGTTGGGCGCAAATCTGCCTCAGATAGCGGCGACGAAGGCCCATCAAAGCCGCGTGTTACTCCTTCGAAACCCACTGAGGAGCATCCAGTCCCCCTGGCAGTGCCCGGGAGGTCTCGGATTCGGAGGAGGCTCCCGTTGGGATGAGTCTCGCGCATCCGGATCCCAACGTCGAAGAAAAAAAGAAAGTTGAATTTACTATGGCTCTCATATGGAGCATGAATGGTTTCTCCTCGCGACGGGACGATCTTAAACTTCTGTTATCCCGTCACAAATCTTTAATAATCTGCCTCCAAGAGACTCGCCTCACCCCAACTCGACCCTTTTCTCTTCGTGGATTCTCCTCTTACAGGTTTGATGTGGATGATGGTCTCCGTGGTCATGGCGGAGTTGCTTCACTGGTACTGATTCGCTGCTGTCTACAGAGGTGCCTGTTCAGACTGACCTCAAGCAGTGTGTGTGCAGGTGCACCTCCATCCTCCACTCACTGTATGCCATTTACATCCCTCCAGGACTGACTGTATCTGATTATGAACTCCTGGACTTGATAAACCAACTGCCCTCTCCGTTGGTGGTTGTCGGGGATGTAAATGCCGATAGTCCTCTTTGGGGCTCTTCCCGCACCTGTCCGAGAGGCAGTATATTAGAATCAATAATAGACACGGCGAACTTGGTTATTCTGAATTCCGGTGAGCCAACTCATTTTGCCGTCGCCAAAAATTCGAGCACGTGTATTGATCTAGTACTCGGCAGCCCTTCTCTTGCAACTGTCCTGCAATGGTCCATCCTAGACGACCTGTGCGGAAGCGACCATTACCCCGTTATCGTCCACATTGATGGACTTGCTCGTGGGTTGGCCCGCCCCCATCAGTGGTGTTCGACGTGCTGACTGGCTGACATTCCAAGCGAACGTTAGTCTGTCGGAGGGCGAGTTTGTCAGTGTGGAAGAAATGGCAGCACATTTTAACAGTGCTGTACTACAAGCTGCAGACATTACAATTCCCAAGTCGACCGGCAAATCGCGACACCCTTTCGTTCCGTGGTGGAACTTGGATTGCTCAAGGGCTGTTGGTGCTCAAAAGAAAGCGTTGGCGCGTCTAAAACATTATCCAACTGCGGATAACCTCATTGACAATAAGAGGAGCAGAGCGAAGGCGAGAAGAACCATTTTAGAAAGTAAAAATGCATTATGGAGAGCATAAGTCTCGTCTCTGAATTGCCATACGCCACCACGTCTGGTATGGAGGAAGGTGCGTCAAATTAAAGGATACCCTTCCCCAAACTTAGTGGCAGGTCTTCTTAAAAATGGTCAAATCATCACAGCTCGAGACGCTATTGTAAAGGAACTTGCCTCTCACTATGAAAGTATGTCAAGTTCGGCAACTATGTTCCCAACTTCCTCTTGCTTAAAGAAGAATGGAAACCGCACTTTGGATTTTCGACCCGAGCAAATGAGATTCAATACTCCTTTCTCAACGTATGAAATGCGCTCTGCTCTGATGCTTGCAAAAGTACCACACCAGGGCAGACGAAATTCACAATTTAATGCTGCAACATCTTCCCGAAACAGCCACGCAATTTCTTCTCCGGCTCTAAAACTGGATCTAGGAAGAGCACACCATCCTACCTTTGGCGAGAAGCCATCATCGTCCAGTTCCCAAGGAAGGAAGATCGATCACTTCTAGTTATCGACCTATTTCCTCACAAGTTGTGTATGAAAGTACTGGAACGCATGGTGATTGCGGCTGTCTGGACACGAGTACAAATTTGTTTACGCAATCCAAAGCGGTTTTAGAAGAAACCGGTCAACCTTGGACCACCTCATTTCGCTGGCAGCAGCCGTTTCTACATCGTTCGTCTTGAGACATCTTGTGGCTATATTATTCGATATAGAAAGGCCTACGATACCACTTGGAGGCACGGCATTCTGCAAACCCTGCACTCTTGGGGATTTAGGGAAGCTCCTCTATTCCTCGAAACTTCCTTTCAAACAGATCCTTCCATGTTCGTGTGGGTGACAGGCTCCCGTAGTCACCCTCTGAAAATGGTATTCCCCAGGTATCAGTCCTTAGTGTTACTCTGTTTGCCATCGCCATCAATGGTATAGCGTCGACTGTGCGTGGACCTGCAAAGGCATCGTTGTTTGTGGATGACTTGGCCATCTTCTGTTCATTCAGCAGCATCAGTGTGATCCGAGCACTCAAAGTAGCTGAGAAGCTCCATGAATGGAGCACAACAACAGAGTTTTAATTTTCTGCCACTAAATGTATCAGTTTGCATTTCTGTAGGATATATAATTTGACAGCAATCTAGTCCTTTACCTGGGAGGAAATCTATTTCCATTCGCGGAGTCTGCCAGATTCCTGGGGCTCACTTTTGACAAGTCACTCACGTGGCGTGCTCATATCAGTGGACTACAAACCAGGTGTATCTCCCCCCTTAATCGTCTTTGAATGCTAAATGGCACTTCATGGGGTGCCGACCGCATTACCATATTGCGGTTATATAGGTCACTCATCCGCTCAGTTTTGGATTACGGTAGTGAAGTGTATGGCTCGGAGCTCCTCACCCTGCGACCTATCAATAGTATACACCACGCTGGTATCCGTCTGTCAACTGGTGCGTATCGCACCAGCCGAATTGATACCTTCTAGCCGAGGCTGGTGAAAAGGCGGGATATCTTATTAGCATCTTACGGTGCTAAAGTATCAGGACTCCTAATCATCCTTGTCGCCCAAATACCAATCCTAAGTATGACATCCTATATTCTCCGAACATCGCTGCCTCACCTCCAGGTATCCGATTGCGAAATCTTTTGCGTGACCTTAATGTTGATCTTCCCACCCCTGTAAACCCAAGTCACCCCATTCCCTTGGAAACTCCTCCCTGAATATTGATATCAGACTATCCAAGCTTCCCAAACAAACGACTTTCCTTGTTTACCAGATGCATTTTCAGGACATGGCCGTCAGTGGTTTGGTCCACGTCCTGACAGGGGATACAGAGAGAGGCTCTCAAGTATTCCTTTCCTTCACAAGTCGTTTTCTTTTTCCCATTTACATTATCATTCTTCTATACCATCTGTCTCTTTCTTCTCCCTCCTCTATTTCCTGGCCCCTCTGTATGCTGAACGCCCACCCATGTGTTTGCGTGCATGAGACCGTGTCGGAGGGAATGTATGTCCTGGCGTTGAGGGGCCTGTCTGTTTCCCAATTACTCTCCTCGTGCTACTTCTTTCTTGGCATCTAGGATGACGTGCTCTTACGTATTTTGGGAACATTCTTGAGTCTCAATACACTTGCTTGCTACGGACTCTTCTAGACGGGCAGCCGGGCTAACTCCTACTCCCGATCAACCGGCTTGGACTAGGTCTTGTACTGAACTCCAGGGTGAGCGGGGATCACGGCGGTGCAGCGCTGTAGGTACCCCCCACTATATCCCGTGGCAACCTGGCACTCCGATGATGTCCTGTTGGGCTCCGTGGTGGGTGGGGACCACGGGGATGAATCTGATATCCTCTAATTAAAAACCTACCCCGCCCTCTTCCATAAGGAAGAGAAGATTTTGTGAATCAGTATATCTCGAGAGTTTTTGTAATGAGTCAGACAGACCTACTAAGCCCGCTTTCTCATCATGTCAAGTAAAGAGAAAATGAAACTATGAAGAGTGTCAGCCCGATCAAACATGCCAGGAAATTAGAAAGTTTGGAAAATTTCAGTCGGTTGTACGTCAGAGAAACGGCACAATCCTTTTTGAATGTCGCTCTGACAAACAGATCAGCAAGATCCTTGACCTCAAAGAATAGCCGGCCTCCAGGTGCAAGTGTTCGCCCACCCGACCTTAAACCTCTGCAAGGGTGGGGTTAATCATAAAGACTTCTCTACCGAATCTGAAGAAAATTTGAAAGCCTTCTTCGAGCCATATGGTGTGTCAGATTTACAGGACTCGGCGGAGAGTAAATGGGGTGCTCACTCCTACCTCAACTCTGATTCTGACCTTCGACCGTCCATCTCTACCAGAGAAGATATCGTGTAGCTTTTACAATCTCCGTGTCAGGCAGTATGTTCGAAACCTCTGCGCTGTTTTAAATGCAGAGTTTGGCCATACGCAACCTCGCTGCATGAGCGCCGCAGTCTGCGTTCGCTGTGGAAGGGAGACCTGTAGTGACTAACTGCTCCGCAGAGGCAAAGTGCGTAAACTGTAGTGAAAAACATCCCTCAAATTCCAACCAGTGCCCCATATTCCTAAGAGAAAGAGAGATCCAGAAGATCAGGTCTCTGTGAAAGTTTCCTTTCGGAGGCATGGCGCCGTTACCAGACGCGAAACCCGTGGACATGGCCGAAGTTTCGCTGACTACCGTGGGTCAATATAAGAAAGTCAACTCTAAACCCAAACGCCTAAAGCCTCCACTTTGCGCGATGTTGCCTGCCAGGTGTCCTTTGATATCGGAGATGCAATACCAAATATCTTTTCACAGCCTGAAACTAAATCGGAAACAAAACTCCATAAATAGTTTCAACAAACACGCTCAAACAACCCAGAGAACTGAGAAGCCGAACAGGCCCTACCTAGCCTAGATCTAGGCTTCGCCCGTTCTCAAGGGACCGTGGTGTTGCCCTTCAGCCCCGACCGTTTGTTGCTACAGGCAGACGTAGACGATGGCCTCCGCGCCCATGGCGAGTCGCTTCATTGGTTCATGATTCGCTGCTGTCTTCAGAGTTCTTCAGACCGACTTCAAGCAGTGTTGATGCACCTTCCATCCCTCACACTACTGCTTGCAATATCTCATCCCCAGAACTGAGTATCTGCTTATGAACTTTTGGAAGAAGATGATAATCAATAATGGGCTTTTGGCGAGATTAAAAAAACGTGTTTTCTGAAACCTTTTATTAGGATACGTCCTTTTCAGTTTTACTTTGCTTTCTATTTAAAGATTTTAATTTTCCTTCGTTAGCGTGCACTGCAATATTGTGCATTGGTCTTAAATAATTTGACACGGTGCAAAGGACCTTAGCCGTTGAAGCCCTTAAACTCAATCAATCGAAGAGCGAAGTAATATGAAGTGATTAATTTGGAATATATATATATAATATATATATATATATATATATATGCATTAAACGTTATATGTATATAACTAGCGCTTCATTGAGGACCTAGACACCATTTTAATATCTAATTTAATTGACTTGCTAACGTTTTATTTATAATTATAAATTTAAATTATAATTAAAACAATAATTATGATTAAATTGTTTGACTTTTTGCGTCAACTCAGGACGCAACGCGTCTCCTGACCCCTTGTTGCGTGTAGAGCGCTATTGGAGTAATCCTCAATTACGTTATACGTATATTCTGGAGTAATCCTCCGTTACTATATATGTCTGTCACGTCTCGTCGCAGTCAGTTGTCAAGAGGATCGCCTCTAGCATCTCCGCGTAGGCGCCCCCCACCATGCGCTCCTGCGTCACTGCAGCGGCCAGAATTGAGAAGCAATAAGGATAGGGGTAGTGTTTAGGACACTTAACAGGGATTGGACTAGCCCTGGTGAAGCAGCAAAACTCGTTTTGTTGGAACATTGCACATGGGATTCGACAGGAATCAACCCGGATCTCCTTGGTGAAAGGCGAGCGACTTCGCTCTTAATATTTTAAATATTATCTAATTAATTAATATTGAAAATAAATTGTACGAACATTTAATTGATGTAAGATAATTTGAGATTCGCTTTTCAGCTATCCGATCACTCTAGTTATGAAGTTGCTATCTAAGATTCGGCGTAATATTCATAGAATAATCTTCAGTGTCAGGCGGTGTTTCTAGAAGACTGTTTCTTGTGAAAGATAGTATCGAAAACCAGGACATCGCGGATGTAAATAGTGGATTTAAATTTTGTATTTCTAGTGTTAATATAAGGAAAGCTGAAAGAAGTTTGGAGGGTGTTATTCGAATCTTGAAAGAAATAATACAATATTAAATCATTAAATCTATTTTAAATTGCATTGATAACAAAGGCATAATGACGACCGCCGTTGGTTCGCGTTAATATAAAGTAATACTTTTATTTTTGGCTGAAATACGCATTGGGCATCGTTGGTTCATTGATGTAGAACGTGAATACAAAAAGCTGTTTTGGTTTAAGGTTTGTCGCGGAATATGGCGATTTGGCATTCCGACGCTCGCGACACTCCGCAGGGAAGCAACCCGTTCGTCACGCCGACGTCCGAGGTATAAAACGGAGCGATTCGCAGCACGCCCTTCTTTCTTGACCAGCTGAGATGGCCGTAGGTACCTGTCGCGCCACCACCCTCTCTCGGTGGGAAGGCTTCGCGACCTGGATAAGTGACGAAAAATGTTGTAAACTCCTTCTCTGCACGAGATGTTGAGTCCTCCTCTGCCCATCAACTCGCGATTTTTGAATTCTAAAAAAATATGTATTTTTCGTGCTTCTTTTGATTAAGAAGTTTTCGAATGTTAGTTTAATGTTCACACATAGATTGTCATTACCTTTAACATTATCTTTAAAAAGTACTTGCTGTTTTAGGACTTCTGGTTTCTTAATGAATGTGTTCATCAGAAAGATTTTTAAATAGGTCAGTTCAATGTTTCGAAATATGAGTATTTTTGTGTAATTTGGCGTAAGGAATTCCAGACTCGCGGGTTCCTGGTTGGGTAACCGGCCAGGAACCCGAATCTGACGGCGTTGGGCCCTGGCCGAAGGATAAAAGGCACTGACTGCCAAGTCTCGTCACATCGAAGTCAAACATAGTAATTACTTAGTAACGGAGGATTACTCCAGAAAGCGCTCAACGCCCAACAAGGGTAAGAGACGCATTGCGTCAGCAAAGACGCAACAAATTTTTTAATAAAAATCGATAAGAGGTGGAGATGAGACTCATTTTAAGAGTGGGGACCACCAATTAAAATGTACAATTCGAACCACAGCGCGTAAATTGATTACGATGTAATCACAAATTTAGTGTTTTACTAAACACAAATTTATGACACTGAATTGTTTTTCTTTGATGATGACAGCAATAAACTACTTTTTCATTAACCATGTTTAATTGAATAAGACAGTTCTTAAAGCTAATACGTATTATTCATTACAAAAATCATAAATATTTTCTGCTCTAATATCTGCCAAGTGTACATTATGTTTTTCTAATATCAAATGAACGAACACTATACGTTTACAACATCGTGTAAAAATAATAAGCCCTTTGCATTCTATTTAACAAGACCCATGATAATCTCATGATCGTCCATAACACATCGTCAGAGAGGTTTGCTCATTGATATCTTTTATTTTGATTCATAATGTGGGAAAATGGTCACAAATATACGTGCTTCTAAAACATTACCCTTCTGAATTTCCTGTATTCTATTTTATGTTAATCTTAATATGAGAGATTGCTCTCATATTAATTAATCATAATATTAATTTGTATATATTTGGAACTTTTAGTAGTCCTGGTGAACAATCAATTATTAAATTATAATTTTTTGTTAGAATTAAACAAAGTTTTAATTAAGGTCACTAGGCTTTAAAAATTTGATTAAGAGCCACAATGAGCATGAACTAAAAAATAAATTAAAATACATACAGTGGTGAATACACAGCAGTGGACAAAAGAACGTAAAAGTGAATTATGGCCCTTGTAGCTTGAAATACGGGACATCATCGGCTTAAATAAGTGGGAAAATGATTTTACCCATGGATCACTGCATTAGATGCCCCGGCATTCACTCTACGCACCGCGTCGTGACGTCAGGCTTCTCCTCCCGCAAGCTTCCCCCTCACTACTTGCACTTTCGGCCCCTCGCGGGCAGACGGTCGGCTCGCAAGTGCAGAGTCCCAGGAGCAGGCGTTGTGCAGGCATTACCTACATAGATTGGTTATTGACTCAATTTCGAAAAAACATCACTTACCTGGTTTTACTCTGAGCGCATTTCAACTGCCAGTACCTTTCAGGCCACTAGTGCCGTATTACCTGTCTGTCCCCAGCCAGTAACAACGCCCTAGCGCCCACGGGTAGATCTGATCCTCCGGCAGCAAGTGCCACTCTGCACCAACTTCCCAAACTTGAATGGCGGCGTCACTGAATCACACCACGTCAAAAGTTTAATTCTCGGATTGTGTTTTGGATGACGTTTCACCCAAAAGACTTTGTGTAAGTCACCACCGCTGTTAGCATGATTAGATCCCTCGTATCAGCATTTCATTTTCTGGCCTGTGGAAAATTCTCATTATTGACATGTACAGGTAAAACTCTGTAAAATGTTTAAAAAATGCGGAAAATCCGCTCAAAACAGAAAATTTGTATGTTTTAAATTATAAAGAAGTTTATTTTAAAAACAATTTTAGATCCTCAGGAGGTTCTTTATTTTAAGAACAAAATTTTTATGCAGGGGCAATAAATATTATTGTTTATAAATACAATGAATGCACGTTCCTACAATCTTCTTCGGCTCCAAGGACAAAAATTGAAATTGAACAAAAGTAATTTATCACTAAGTTCTTCCATTTGATATTTGCGAGTTCTATTCCTCCCCAAGTAAACGTTGCTGTCGATACATGTACTTCTAAACAGAAGTCGTATGTGCATTATTTTGGCTCTATAAATACTCTCTAAACATCGAAACTCTTGTGAATATATTTATCAATCATAATTACACAAAGGTTTTGGGGGAAAAGTTAAAAGTGATTAATGTATTTTATAATTTCAGTTTTACCATGGAAGTAATAAAGGTGGATTTTCTTCTTTAATTCATGTTCATTTTTACTGATTAGTGATTCCAGGCACGTCAACAGTTAAGGTCATTTCTTCCGTAAGTGTAGTGTAGGCAAAATATTCTGGGAAGCTCATCCTTTAGTTCCAACATTTAGATTGCAAAGAAAATTATCGAATAATGGAAAAATCCCATCCACGTGATCCGTGCAAGCCTCTTTTATTGAGCTTGGAATTTTCCCATTGCCTTGCCTATTTATTTATGAGTCTGTAGTATTTGTCAAAACTGACTTACTTAACGGTGAACTTATTTTCATGTAATACTGATATTTATAGTTACAACACTCGACGTGAAATCATGTTCATCAATTTGTCAGTATCAACAGCTCACTACAAGAAAAAACATACAATACATGTACGTTACTTTACAACTCATTGCAGATGAAATTAAACAATTAAAATTGGTACACAAATTTAAGTTAAAGTAAAATCTTTCTGCTGCAAAACTGTTTCTATACAATTAGAGACTATACTGATCATCAAAAGAAAAATAATGTTTACTTTAACAAAACAAGATATAGTATAATGAATTAGTCTACATTTGCATTATATAATTTAAAAAGACTCAATATGCCTGTAACAAATAATGTACTTCCGGGTCAATGACCCCATCTCGATCGGTTTTGTCAGTTTCCTGATCCATTGAGCAAATGCTGAGATGCCCTTCTGCTTTGCTTCTGGACGTAAAGTGCTTCACTATTCGCACGTTTTGTTGAACTTTCCTTTTTCTTGTAGTGGTAGTAGAGCTTAGGGTGAATTTCTATTTTGTTAACAATACAGAAAAATGAAATCTGTTTGTTCCTTTACTGTTAAAATAAGTTTTCTGTAATTTTGCAAGAAATATCTAGTTTTGAAATGTTAATCCTCGCTTTTTAAATTTATTATTATTATTATTATTATTATTATTATTAAAATATTATTATTATACTATGATTTTCATCTTCAACTATTAATAGTTAAATTGTTGGGAAGGGATTCTAACTCAAGAAAGCGTGCGCAGATGATTTTTCCCCATACGTCACATACAGTTTTGACTAAATAAATAAATAAATAAATATGACTTTTCCTCGGAAGAGGCGATATTCCACCTGATAGATTAGGGGTCCACCTTCTTATCGGCTAGTAGGATTTTCCCAACCACATTTCCCACCACCCCGGGGCAACCTTTAAGCTCCCGACCGGTCTCCTGGTGTGGTAGTGTAGTGCATGTAAGTGTATGTGTAAGTAGGGTGTGAGGATTGGACGAGAAAGGGGAAGGAAAAATCGCGCGCGCGGTCCGTGGCCCGTTTGTGAGGATTAAGATTCAACACCCACCTGGTATAGATCGAAGAAACCACGGAAAACTACCGATCTCAACAACCGGCTGCTAGAATTCTCCACCAGACAACGATTGAGCTCAACCTAGCTGTCTAGCTATTGTCGAAAGTCCTGCCCCCGTCGGGACTCGAACCTAAGACCTCCTGATTGTAGGCAGTGGCACCAGAATGCCCTGATATATCTCTCCGGTTTCATTTCAGACTAATGATGGGCTACATGAATGGTTCCTCATGAGTAGATCCCGGAATTTTGGCAAAATGTCTTTTTATAATTGCTACAATGTTATGACTTTTATCAACAGGAATCACTTAATTGTATTTCTGGGATTGTTTTAGTGGATTTTCATTTTGCCTTTTTTGCCTATTTTAGCTTCTGATGCCTATTTTTGGCACTTTGCCTTATTTGTGCCTTTTTCTTCCTTATTTGTAGTCTTTCTGCCTTTTTTGTTATTATTTTCCCTTTCCCCCTCTTGACCACAATCGCTATCATGTTGGAAACATACTTGCTATCCTGGATAACATGTAGGCACAGGTCGTGTATTTCTGTGGACGAGAAGGCTCCAGTGTCAGGTGGTGTTTAAAATCTCAAAGAGAAAGGAAGATTATACCAGTGAAGATTTTTTATAATTTTCATTGATGCTAATGAACTTGTTCGCTCACGAGAAATCGCATCCTATGTTTTTGTATGAAATTGGATCCCTTTAGAGGCCAGAGTTGTCTGTACATGATTATACCCTTCTCTGTTTCTTCGTGTTCTTGCTTCCCTTCGGAACACCAGTGCGAAGAATGAAATCTACATTTCCGTTTTCCTGCTAGCATTTGAAGATTCAAAAAGGGGGTCCACAATAGCATTTGTGAAACAAGGTCGAGAAAAGTAAATTCGTAGTCGTCAATCTGATTGTCAAGTACGATCAATATTACAAAGAAAATGTAGTTTCCTTCCACGTTAGTGCTAATGTAAATTTTAGAGTTAGAATAAAATTATATTAATTATTATTTTTTACACTAATTACTTTTAAACTGGTGACTTATTAATGTGTCCTGTGTTTTGCCCCGTACGTTAGCCAGAATAAATGCCTTTTTTCTATGCATATTTTAGTAAAACTAAATGTCTTTTTGCCTGCCTATATTAGGTTAAACAAATGCCTGAACCCGTGCTTTACTCATGAGCATTGTCAAATGTAATGAATAATTAAAATTTCCTAGTTAGTTCTAGTCAAATGTAGAGTGATGTTCTTAGGCAATAGTAGAGAATATGCCATGGAAAACAGTCACTCAAATAGTTTTACTCCCGCCGCCACTGCGTAGAGGGAATGTTATAATGCTGGGCGAAAAACGGCAAATTTTCGGCAGAAAACATTCTTACCAGAAGCGAAGCGCGAGATTAGTTTTTGGATAAGCTGATTCAGGAAAATATTGTAAACACACATACTTAATTTGTGAAATATCGAATATTACGAAATTAGAGGTCAGAAGACTACAAATATTAAAAAAATAATAATAATAATAATAATAATAATAATAATAATAATAATAATAATTCAATCATGCAAAATGCAAATCAGAATAAGCCTCTATAGAATTGAAAAAGTAAATGAAACGTTTATTTACATGATAAATACTCTTGTTGATTCCACGAGATTGGAGATTTGCGGTCATAGAAATTGTTTCCAGTATTTTATAACTAAGTTCTAAACGCCTGGATTTCATTTCAGTA
Organism: Teleogryllus oceanicus; assembly: GCA_964035755.1. Taxonomy (NCBI): domain Eukaryota; kingdom Metazoa; phylum Arthropoda; class Insecta; order Orthoptera; family Gryllidae; genus Teleogryllus; species Teleogryllus oceanicus. The sequence continues at coordinate 53,466,963 of CAXIVR010000003.1, read as the reverse complement.
AAAATGTCTATCCCTCTTTCTTTAAAAATAGCATCTTGCGAACACTTACGAAAAGTTTCTTTTCAATTGAAATAGTAGCCAGTTGGAGTGTGTTATTTGATATGGATTTACAAAAGGTGTTTTTAAATTTTTTTCAGAGTGCTCATTGATCGTTCAGTAGTAGATAGTGGAATTTGAGAA
>CAXIVR010000003.1:53441340-53466683 GCA_964035755.1 Teleogryllus oceanicus | reverse complement strand
AAAATCAATCAATCCACTTGTACTTGTATTCGTAGGTCGGGTCTGGATCTGACCAATACCTGCGCCCCCCCTTTATAATATGCATTTCACGGGCAAACGACCTAAGGACATCAGGCGCCCAGAAATATGATGAATTATTTCTATTTATATACCCCTCAATTCTAATATTTAATAACGTTTCACCTTACATGTGATCTTACACTTTGAAAAAGATGGGGGCGGCATGAAGGCACATCGGAAAACAAGTTACCAGGCGACATTTGGTTCAAGAATTGTTTTTAAACTTGAAAGGGTGGACACGGGTGGAGAATAAAGGGGCATTTACGATTAAAACGTGAATAAAGATTTGAAAAACTCCCCATTCCCAATGACCGTGAGCGTAGATTTGAACACAGACGCTCGGTAATATCAATACAATAAATATTTGGGTACGAAATGCTTGTATACAGTCGAACAACATTAAGAAAAACGGCGATTAGCGGACGAAATTATTTTTACCATAAATGCCATGAGTGTTATGAAGTGGTTTGACAAAATTTTTTTCAAGAGCAACTATAATGTAGAACAGCAATTTATGGTCTAACAAACTATACTAGTTTATTATAAATAAGCTAAAAATTTTTGGATTTGTTACGGTACACGATAGCGATGTGTTTAGATCACGTTAACGTAAATGTGAACATGAAAGTTTGCAGTTGCGACGTTTCACGGTGATGTTTTATGTTTTCGTTTACGATAACACTAACGTGTGGAATGGTTCCTTTACTCTGTGAAACAAACTTGAGTTTCCGTACTTTAGTTTAAGTTTCACTGAATGAACCTTGGGAACGAGAGGCGGTGATGCGACTGAAAGTAGAAAAAAGACATTTAAATCATTCACTGTAGCTTATGATATATCCCCCTTGTAAATATCACATGAAGAGAAGGCTACTCCCAGCTGAAGTGACTTAGGGCATCAAGTGATGTCACTACAGTGCCTCTGACGGGGAGGTCGAAGGGCTAGATTGTCGACATTAGGAAGGTCGAGTTCAGCCGCAGTCTGAAGGAGAATTCTAGCGGCCGGCTGCTCTGATCAGTAGTTTTATGTGTTTCTTTGATCAAAATCAGAAGAATTGAAGAGGGTGACCCTGGGCAGTACTCCTACAAATGAGCGATGGATCGTACGCGATCTATCCTTCCTCTTTCTCGCCGTATCTTCACCTCTTACACACACACACACACACAAATATATATATATATATATATATATATATATATATAAAAAAAACACGCATATCCCTACACACATCCCCCCAGATGGGGAGACCTGTCAGCAGTACTTTTCGGACGATCCAAACGTTGGCGCGCCTAAAAACCCGCGAAATAATCAGTCAACATAACTATCTTTGTTTTATAAAATAAAATTTATGATTAATGTTATAAACGAAAAACCTGGCCCCCCAATAAAAAAAAGTGTTTGTGAAGAATTATCAAATAAATCATTTAGCAGACTAATAGTAAATTAAAACCGAGTTGAAACGTTTCCTGGCCCCCACGAAGCGAAGGCGTGGTTTAAAAGGGGCTCGACGACATCGCGCAAACCCCGGGGCGCCCGCGCGAGCTTCGATTTTCCGCACAGTTTATAAAGCGATAAACCAGCGTTCTTCCGGGGGAACGCCGCCAAAATTAAAACCAGCGCAGAGGGGGCCGGGGGCCGCTGGGCGTCAAGGGCCGATATCGAAACGGCGCCGCGACGATATTCAACTAAAACCCCTCCGAGGATAAAAAAAAAAATAATAATAATAAAAAAAAAAACAACAATAAGGGCCAAAGGGGATGCGTGTCAGACAAAACCTCCCCCCAACTCCTCTCATTCTCGGGGGCCCTTTTAAAGGCGGTTTCCCCCACCCAAGGTTGTGGAAACCAGCCCTTCGGCGGAGTGGCCTCCCAAACTGATGAAAATGGAGGTTCATGGGGCTACTAGAAGGTAATTCCAGAAAGGCCATCAGGATGGTCTGATCATAACGGATCTGGACCTGGAAGGCGGTGGAAGAACCATTTGAGGGTAAACAGGGTTTAAAGCCTGAGAAAAAGGCACAGTTGGGCCCCCCCCTGGGGAAAATGGAAAGCAAGGCGATGGCACCCCCATCCCAACCAAAACCCCATAGAAAATGGAGATGCAAAATTCTAGTCATAGAGCCTGGAAAAATGGTCTGCCGGGGGACGTCAGGGCGGTTGGACCGTGCTGCCGTGACGCAAGCCACGGTGGTGTGTTACTGTAGGCGGGTACCCCCGGGTTCCCCAAAGCACCGCCAATGAACGCAGCAATCAAGAACAACTAGCTGCCCGCCAATGCTTCCCGGACAATCTCGGGACCACTCGCAGGCCTCCCTCGACGGAGGATACGGACAGCTGACATGAATAAACAATAGTCAGTTTATCTCCTGTTCCCGTTGGAACCCGGGAGGTTCCCGGCAGGAATTTTACAGAAATTTTTTGCAAAAATTTCCCCACATCTCTCCCATCAGGGAACAAAAACCCGCCCAAAAAGCATTAATCTATGGGTCAGGAAAATATTCTCCACAGTCGAATCCCCGGGGAAATTGGGTAAGTTCACCCCAGAAATAAAAAGCATAAATTTTTTAGAAACCCCAGAATTAGCTAGAGCAACCTCTGAACCCCCAATCAAGATCGGGAACCCAGCTTAGTGACACAGAAATCAGATGGCAACCCCCCATTTAAACCAACAAACAACAATAGGAAAAAAGCCGATACGGGGGATCTGCCCTCATTTTAGCCCAAAAAATACCTAAACCCAAATTAAAAAAATGGCCATTAATGTTAGAAAATAAAAAAACGTAAAGAAGTCAGACAAATTACGACCATGAGCAACTAGACTAAATTTTATTCTGAAATCGCAAATTGGGGTTAAGGGGAAAATCCAGAATCCCAACAGCCATATAGCCATCGAAAAGATTCACCCACCTTGGAAGAGACGGCTGGAGGAAGAATAAAACAACTCAGATCTGACATTGCCATTATCAAAGTTTCAAAAAGGAAAAAAAGGCGCATCAAAAGGAAATATCGAGAATCGAAGGGAAAATTTGAAAACACGCAATACAACAAAAACCAAAATACTTTTAAAGAAATGATCTTCAAAAAACCCAAAGTTTATTCGGAATCGCCCCACCAAAAACGAAAGGAAAAAGACAATCAGGTTTTTTTAAAAAACCAGAAGGGTTCTTAAAAATTGAAAAAATCCATTCGGGAAAAGTTCCCGGAGAAATCAACTGGAAGATCACGGGCCCCGGATGGTCCAAAAAGTCTTTCCAGTCCCACGCATTATTTTAAGAATGTGGGGCGTATCAAGAAGACCAGGGAAAGGGAAGTTTCCGATATATAAAGGGATTTTCTAAAAAAGCTTTTAAACTAAAATTGGAAATGCCCGGGCCCAGATGGACTTCATAACTTCTTTTTTAAAAAGTTCACCTGTATACATGAAATAATTCTGACTCTCATTAATCTTTTTAAACACCCTAAAAACTCCCGACCCCTGTGCAGGGGATCATTTTATGAACCCGAAATCTAACAATGCCACAGATCCCGAAAACCGACCCATCTATCCCTCCGGGGCTATATAAAATCATCATAGTTGAAAAACAGTTAGAACAACATTGTAAACAAAACAATATTCTTTCAAGTACCAGAAAGGATGTTGCAAGGGTTCATTGGGGTGAAAAAGAACGGTTTTAATCACGTTCATCATTCTCAGGCACCCAAAAAAAAAACGAGATTTTATACTTGCTTCATCGACTACAGAAAGGCTTTTGACATGGTCCATGCTGGCTGATCTATGTTCTAAAGCATATCAACCATGAATCTAAGATTTCTTGAACAATCAATCACGGCAAAAACAATACATATGTCCAAAATTAAAAAGAATTGTCACTAAGACACAAAAAACCGCAGGGGTATATTAAGGGCGACAGTCTCAGCCCTTACTGGTTCTCCCTTCATGAATCCCTTTCCTCCTTGCTGGAAAGCAGGGGAGTTGGTTTGAGCTAAAGGTAGAGCAAAATAATGTGATCATCTAGATACATGACGATATCAAACTGTACTCGGAACATTACGGGGACTGAAGCTCCTTCATGTCCCCGAAAGATTCTCAACCGACATAGGAATGCAATTTGGATCAAAAAAATGCAAAACAAATTTTAAAAGGGTAAACTCATAAAAGGTGTGCGACAAGGGAGACAAAAACAGTCAAAAAAATGAACTTTATAAATACCTGGGAATTCAAAAAAACAAGCTGATAACCCACGGGAAAATTAAAGAAAAGCTGGGTAAATTGAGAAGAGAATAAAAGGGTTTTTCAAAACCTTTCCCTCAATTCACAAAAACCTAACTGCAGCGGTTAACATTTTGTAATAAGTAATAACTTTCTCACTGGGACATTAAAGGGTCAGGCGGATATTGAACCCTTGGAAAGGCTTATTAGAGCCCAAATGAGTTCCCCAATACCCCACCAAAGCTCAATTAAAGGGAAAGTTTCCAAGGAAGATGGGGGTCGGGGTATCCTAAAAATAAGTAATCCCCAATTCAAACAGATTACCAGTATGAAAAAATACCAGAAAGGTTATCTTCTCAACTACACAAAGTGGTTTGAAGGGACTACAATTATACACCCTGAGTCTCAATCAAGCAAATATAGAATTTAAAGCCCTTTTTCCCCAACAAGAGATAGATCTCTGGAAGCACAAAAATCCATGGAGATCCCCAGCTGAAATAGCCAACCCAAATGAGACTAGACTTTCACAAATGGCTCAGCATTGGATATTTTCCCCCCAAAACTGGGGGGTTCAGGGGCCCATTCAAGTCAAGCATTGCACCAGAAACTATCTCAAATATGTTAAAAAGATCCAAAATGACCCTGATAACTGCCGGGCCTGGCCAACGCGGCGAAAAACAACATATTACAGCAGGATGGGTACTCCCCCCGGAGAAAGAACAGGCATGAAGGTTCAATTATCCGCCCAATCCAAGATCTGTGGTTTAGCACCATCCATAAAATATTTTAAAAATCCCAAAGAAGTTAGAAAACAATAACTATAAATTGTACGGGGATCGTAGTATTTACGGACCGTACAGTACATCAAACAGACCGGATAAAACCTCTGGAAAAAAAAAAAAGTAGGTTTGTAGACATGGCAGTTGGACCCAAAAAACCCTTACACTATCAACAAAGATCCAGAAGCAAAAAAATTGGACATGTCGTGAAGGGCAAGGAAATTCAGATCAAAACCTTCCCCGGGGTTCTTTCAGAAACGGGCGTCATCAAAGATTTTTAAAATTCTTAAACGAAAAATAAAAAAAAATCCCATAATAAATATCCAAAATTGTCATACTTTGTACGTGTACATTGGTAAAAATTTGGGGAGAAATGATTTGGTTTAGTTGCTATTTTAATCACAAACTTTATGAATATTAAATTTAAAATTTTTTATTAGTCTATTACTGTTGTTTTTTATTGTTGTCATGTTTGATGTATTGTATCGTTGACTAAAACATGTACCAGTGAACTGTGAATGAATAAATACAATAAAAAAAAAGGTTATCAAGACCGAAACTATAAAAAAGATTGTTTAAAAAAAGATGTGTTGGTAAATGTAAAGGTGGGCAGTAGGAGAAACTATAGAACACATCCCGGGCTCCTTTCCCCTCTAAAATGCCAAAAGGATAAATTTGCGAAAATGGCACGGGCTTGAATAGAGCAAAATTAAGTGAATCCACCCACAAAACCCCCCTCCTTCAGTGCTGAAAATTTCCCACCCTTTGACGGGGAAAGATCATTTTTAACGTCATGTCAAACCCAATGGGCCAGACTTTCTCCTTATAGAAAAAGAAGAAAGAAGGAGTTAATAGACATCGCAGTCCCATTATCCCAAAATATCACAAAAAATAAAAAAAATTTCGAAAATGAAAACTTATCTTATGAACTAAAACTTTTTTGGAAATTAAATTCTCCCAAAACACCCATGGTGATATGGGGAAGGGCCTTTAAAAAAATTTCCCTTTAAAAAAAAAAAGGGCTTAAACTACCTAAAACGTTCTGAACATGGGACCCCGGCATTTTTTTCAAACGCCCTTTCCTAAAAAAATTTTTATCTTTCCAGATAAAGATAAAGTTCTTCTTCTGTGACCGAACCTGCCCCCAAAAAAACCCGGGGGAAGGTGAGCATTTCAAAAAAAATGCTAGAAAACGTAGGATATAAAAAATAATAATAATAATAATAATAAAATAATAATAATAATAATGGGAAACGAGTAGCATTTGCCATGAATTATAGACTACTACTACCACTACTACTCCGATCTAATTTTTTTGGGAATTTAATAAACACAAACTAGAGGGACAAACCCACTTTTTGATCTTTTTGCTTGGTTGTTTGGGCCCTCAAAGGGGCGTGTCTCCCCCTTTCTGAATACGAGATCTTTGGAGGCCTGTAAAGGATCGGAAATGCGGTAAAGGGCCCTTCTCGTTGTTTTTGGGAAAGTATCAGCGGAACATGCCCTGTGCCGTTCGGGAAGCTGCTTTTGATTCTCTTGTGAAGGCTCCAGGGCCATCAAAAAACAAACCAGAATGTTAGAATTTCAATTCAAAATGGTGATGTTAACCCTTTTTTTCTGCATTTCTTGTAATGATCATCCAAAATGACGGAAAAAATGCTCAAAATTAAAAAAAAACTTACATTACATTATTTAAATATTTAATTTTTAAAAAGGAAAGAAATTTAGAAAAATCCTATCTTCAGTATTAAATTAGAAAGGCCAAGGTTTAAAACCTTTTATTTTTGAAAATAATCTGATTTCAGCGAAAATGAAATTCGGCCATTTGTATACACTAGCCTAGAACAAATGTAAAAAAAAAATGGTTTTTAAAAAACCTGGTTTACAATTTTTTTAAAAATCCCTTTTATTTAAAAAAAATACACAAAAACTCTATTTCCAAAAATTGCACATGCCCTTTATTGAAATATCCCCCGATGGGCCCCATGGAGTCTTTGGGCCCCCATATTTTCTGTCTTGTAGTGATTAATTTGTATTTTGTAAACTTGTCTTGCGTTCGAAATGTCCTTTTTAGTTGATGTTGACAATATGTGCATCCGTTTAAGTTACTTTTTTTCCCGTTAAAAAAGCCAGAATTAAAAATTTTTAGGACTAATTGGGGGCTTTAAAAACCCCCAAGAAAATTCCCTTGTTGTTGCTTTTAGTTTATTATAACATTATGATACTGGGTTTTTTCGAGAAATTGTGTTTTGGGGGACTGTGCAACGTTGTTGTAATGTTTTTTTCCAAATAATGCACGTACGGTTCTTAATTGCTTGGAATATGAACCACGGGTTTCTGATATTGTGTATCTTCATTTCCTGTTTTCGTTCGTTTTTTGTTGACATTTGTCTTGTAACGTAACTGTTTTCTTAGGAAGAAAATCCTGAAGTATTAGTGAGAAAAAAAGTTTGGAATTTAAACATAATAACACATTGAAAAAAAAGGCGTTTTTGGGGTTTCCTCGCACTCAGGGATTGTCCCGTAAGTGTGTTCATTTTTTAAGATAGGACAAGGAAGGGGAAAAGTCGCGCGCAGACTGTGACCCTTTGTTGGTACCGGCATTCCCCGGGGACGACAAACAGAAAAAACCATTATAATTAAACCCTGCAAAACCCGATCAGCGCGCCGGCCCAAATTTTCCCAAAAGAGTGCGACGAATTATATAGTTTTTTGAAAACCCGCCATGGGGCCCCAATCTAGGACCTCCTGGTTAGAGGGACTGCAGTGACATCAATTTAAGCCCCGAACTACCTCAGCCGGTGCGTTTTAGATATTTAATGACCCCTTTTAGCAAGTTGAGAGATCTGGTATCACCCCAGCACTCGTTTCCCCATTTCTTTTTTGTCCGCCATCCCCAAAAGAAAACCTGGTATCGGTTCGTCGCGATAATGGCTGAACCGGAACAGCATTTACGGACCGTGATCTCGACGCCCTCGATTTGCCTCCCGGGAAAGATCAGAACTGAACGTCTTTATATCCAACTCCAAACTTTAATAATACTAAATTTCAATAAATAGTCCTTTTTTGTTTGACAATCATGCATAAGGGGAAAAAAGGAATTTAAAAGCAATTATAATTTTTTATAATTTTACAAGGGGGAAACTTTTGTGAACTAGTTTAAAAAAATGCCCTCAGGCAGTTTCATTTTTTCCCCACTTCTCAGTCATGATTGACTCCTTGTAAGAAGGGAAAATGTTAACATTTTTTTACAGTCGTAATCCAGTGACATTCCTATTTAAAAAAAGATGAAAGACGCTTTATACATTTCAAATCATCAAAAACGTTTCGTGATGTTTAATGAATCATGTTATTTAAAGGTGTAAATTTTAGATACCTTCGATATTTTTTTGCGGACCTGGCGCAACCTACAAAATTTGCACGGTCAATTCCCGAAAAGGGAATTATGACGGTGACATACAATCTTTAAGTTAAATAGTAGTAAAAATTATGTTGTTAGGTGAGTGAAAAGTCGATAATCGAAATGTCCTGGGGGACAGGAAATCGTAATCAAAATTTTTAAAGCGCCTTTTCCGTTTCATGGGGAAAAAATTAAAAAATTTTTGTTTAAAAATTTTTCCCCAAAAAAAAGCCAAAGGGGTTTAAAACAAATTAACTAATTTTAATTTTAAATGAATTTTCATCCCAAAAAACATCCCAACAAATAAATTTTTTGATCTACATATTATTGAAATGATGAAACAGCCATAAACTATTATTTAGGAATTATATAGCAGATAATATTTATTAAAATTTATTGAAAAAATTTTAATCTTTTATCTTTGGGTTTTTTGATGGCCATTAATACAGACATGTTCAAACGTTGTTTAAATGAATTAAATAATGCTGTAGAAATTGGGTGTGATATTTTGACGAAAGAAAAACATTTTCAAATATCAAAATGTTTTTTTTTAATGTTCCCCCCTCTGTCAGTCTTTGGGAAAAATTCTGTAACCCCTTTCCCCCAAATTTCATTTTTTGAAACCCCCGGGGTTTCTCGCGGTTCTGCACCATTCCCTTTTTTTCTAAAGCTCGTGAGCTGGTTAGCGAGCTGGCAGCGAGCATCATGCTCGAAGGGCTTCAGGTGACCGGCTGTCGGCGTTTGTTTGATTGTGTTAAAAAGGTACCAATCAGGGGTTATTTGTTCCGTAAGTATAGTATCGCGGAGATGACGGGATCTTCCTCCCCTGGATTGGGGGAAACCTGCGGCCCCAAACGACGTTTGCTCGGTTTTTTTGGATTCCCCAAATGGGGCACCTGTACTATGGTTTTTCCCATTGGGCTCAGACATATATAGTGGGGGAGTGGATGTAAGGGGGTGTGTTTATGTGTGTGTGTGTGTGTGTGTGTGTGGGTTGGGGGAGAACAAGGAAGGGAAAAGGAGTCCATCGACCGTTTTGGGTCTCATTTTCTTGTTGATCGGAGAAAATTTGGGAAAATTCAACCAGTGCAGCCGGCTGATAGAATTCTTAGCAGCGGTCAATTGGGCAGCTTGAAGCTAAGTCGAAAATTCTGCAAAATCGGACTGCACCCCGGAGAATCTCCCAGCCAGCGGTACTCGTGACCGTTGATGCTCGAAGCGCCTCTAGCCCGGGACCCAGGAAAAGAGGAACTGTAGATGCACGAACAATTGAGAATTGTCTTTAACGTGAAAAAAAATTAAAAATTTCCAACAAATCTATAGCTCATTGCCCCCTATGCAGCGGGGATACTTAGCCCCTCGTACATCGACTGGGTTTGGTAACTTCCGGGGCTAACCGGGTTCGAAGATGTCAAAATTAAATAGAACTTTTTTACAGTGATAAATTTTATTAATATAGAGATACAACAAAATACATGAACAGCACGATCTGAAAATTTGAATATCTTTATTTGTTCATAAAAAATCAATTTTTTTCAATTGTTTACTTGGTACATTGTTCATTAGTAAATTCTCCAGATTCTTCTCCAGAGTTCTTGTTCTGTCCACACTTGACTCTGCATTGTGCTTGGTTGAAATCAAATTTAGTTGAACCTTTTTTGCCTATTGGAAGACCATCCTATCCTCTGAAATCTTTTTTCTCACAAAAACATACGACAAACTTTCGGCGGGGGACAAGCAGCAATGAAACTCATCCTTTTCCCGTGGCCGGGGTATTTTTGCCCGAACACCAAGCTTGACACAGAAGCGAAATCGCCCCCCAGTTGTAGCCTAAAGGGCACGGTCTTCGTTTCCGATGAAATGACGGGATAACGTCATCAATAAAATTTCGGTCCGCTACCTTCACCCCGGGGGCGGGGACACTTCTTCGAAAATGACCTTTTGGGGACGACATTTTTTTTAGATTCCTAGTGTTGGAATTTGTGGCACTGGGGCGATAAATTTTTTTCCCGAAGGAATTAATTTACAGGGCATTGTATTTCCCCACGTTCCATAGCCGAGGGTTTAGGTTCACTTTCCGAATCTTCTTATGCTTATTTGTGATGCATGAAAAAGGACCATTGACTAAGTTCTTACCGGGGGTTCATATTTCGAGTTCACTATAACCGGTCGCTTTTATAAGGTTAAATCCTAGGAGGCGGAGGGGCCTTTCCCCCTGGAACATGAGATCTTGTGCCGCCCTAAAGTCGGGTTGGGAAAATTTCCTCCTGCAGAAAAATCCCTTAACGGGGGGGCCCGCCGGAATTACAGGGCCGGGCCTGCGTGAGCTACAACCGGCGCGGCGACAAGTGATAACGCGTCCTTCGCGACAAGTTGCGATGCCCCACCACAAGGGGCGTGGTGTCCTCGGCGACGGATGCGAAGGGAAATCGAAATGTTTGGGGAAAATTCAAAGATTTCAACAAACCCCAAAAACCCCAGTTTTAAAGGGTTTAACCCCTCAACAAAACCGTGAAATAAGAAACTATTTGCAATTTTCAATAGCCCTGCCTTTGGTTACAATAACCTCATTTACGTCTACAGGGAAAATGGGATATAATATATTGTGATGTATGTACTACCAATATAATAGATCTGACAAATTCACTAAAATAAGTAAATTAATATAATTTAATCAATAAAAACAAAACTATTTTTATTTTCAGTGATTCTCACTTCCCTTTTACACGTGTGTTTCCTGAAGGCACCAAGGGCTGCCGGCGTTTACAAACACGCGCAAGGAACCCTTTTAACCTTTATCGTGGCCGGGGCGCCTGGGCAACCAGTTTGTTTTTTCGAACAATCCCAAAGAACCGAGTGTTTTCACTGTTTGAGGTTAATTGCACTGCTTGAAGTCGAAACCAGAAATAACTTAGGAGCCATTTGGGGTCAGGAGTGTTCGGGTGAGTTTCGTTGGTGGTCCCAAAGGGGAAGAAAGAACGTATTTTTAAAAAAAACAAATTATTTTATGATATTCAATATTTTTAGTAGCTTATAATATTTAAATTTTATCAGTAATATTAAAAAAATTTTAAAAAATATGTACTAAAATAGTCAATGGAATAAAAAATTTCCCAAAAAAAAACTTATGGGTTTAGTTCTGACCTATAGGTCTGCAGATTTCTGTGGTTGTCCGAAGAAATTTCGAAAATTGAAATTCGTGATGGGTCGACCTAATTCTCGATACTGATACTGTTACTTGTTTTAGTGATTCGAATCGATCCATACTACTTTGAAGACTTAACAGCAAAGTGGTTAATAAATTGAAATGATATATTTTGTTCTTCATACATGCATACACTATTTTAATTTTAAAAAATATTGAGATGAAAAACATTTTTAAAGTTTTTTTAAAAATTCTTATTTAAGGGAAAAATAACATTCTAATCTTTCTTCTTTTATATATTTTCTTTTGTCACGTATCAAACCAGCTGTATTGAAAAGCTTCCAAAACACATAGCTGATGGAATGCAATTTTCGAAATTTTTTTTAAATTGGGAGAGTAATTTTGTTTTTTCCCGAAAATAGTACATTTGATCAGGGGGAAGCAAATCCCACATTTAATTCATCCTCTTTTCGTTTCGTGTAAAAATGATATTTCTGTCACTCTTAGGATATTCCTATAAAGAGACCAGATGTCAATGCATTTTCTGGGGTTTAGTAGTTGAGGATATTTTCAAAAAAAATTAAATTATTAAAATTTTGAACAATAAATGTTTGTCTAATTTGAATTTCTAATGTACATACTGAAAATGAGTTATTAATTATTATCAAAACAATATTTTTAAACTATTGAAATATCGGAGAATCGAAATCGTGATTAAAAAATAGTTGTTTTTTTTAAATTTTTTTGTGAGCATGGTGTATCGAGGTTCAAAATGTTTAATTAATTCCGAATTCTCAATAATGAACGTTTAATTATCTTTGCATATCGGCAAATTTTTTTTTTTATTGCTTTTGAACGGTTGTCTCCCGGTTTAAATTTGTTCGGTCCAAAAAATCGAGTGTTGGTTTATTTGGGGACTGAAAAGGAATGGCCTGGGTCATTAACCCACGACTTCACTTGTAGATCTGGATGTTTCCAGGTGCAAGTGGAACAAGGGCTTGTATTAGGGCATTTTCTCAAAAAAAAAACAAAATAGAACAGTGACTTCTGAACAAAAAAAACAACCGGATCGCATTGGTGCGGGGAAAAACTCACGCAGCCACGCGAGTTTTTGTGCGTATAAGTTAACTGCAGAATTTTTGGGTTTTGTAACTTTTAGAGTCAAAGAGAACACAAATAAACAGCGTAAATGGTCGGGAGCTCACGCGAGGTGAATCAGTACAGCACGTGGGGTGCGGGAGAAGAAACGGGGGTACAAGGCGTTACAACTAGAGATAACAAGCATTTTTATGAGAAAAAGTCAACGCTTCCGGAAAGACAGACAGGTCAGATGTAGTTCTTGCAGTAGGAATCCGCAACAGCAACAAACACGTCACCGGGAAAACACATTTGTGAACTGCTCATTAACTGATGACAGAGTTATGCCACATATCTCAGGTTGAGTTAATGGTGAGGTTTAACTCTGGGTCTAAAACGTCTCATATGACAGATGTTTCCTGAAGGCTTAGTAATTATGAAAAAAATTTCAATGAATCCCCTTCGCCTGTGAAATAACCGTGTCAGGATACGGATGGTTATGCAGACAAATCAAACCTCAACCAATTTTACACCCAATTAAAATGCATCTGTCAAGAAAGAAAAAATGAACCGCCGGTATTTGTCAAAAAAAACAAAACAAACGATCACCAGACAAAAATAATAATGGATAACAAAATTTTGGGTATTTTTAAAAAAATTGAGAAAATTATAAAAATTATACAAAAAAAGGGAAAATCCAGACTTCGAACCGGTGACGTCCCAACTTCCGGGGTTATAGAAACCACGGCTATCGAGAAAAACTCGATGGCTGAATTAAATAACTCTTGGGGCACGCAAAAAACTATGCATAAAACGAACTCCAAAACGCGAAACGAGGCAAGGCGATCAACCTCGTGCGCCGGCCACCCGTGGGGGCGTCAGGAGATGCCCGCCGTGCCTGGTTTTGTTTCTCCGTGCGCGCAGGGGGGGTGTCTGCAAGGTATGGAACAGGATTGCGACCACAGCCAGTCAGAAGGAAAAAAGGGGAGGTGGTTGTGGTGGGGAGGTTGCTGTAAAGGAGGATGGGGGAACGAAGGCAGAGGGAAGAAGAGGCGGAGGACGAGACGGGGGATTTGGGCGGAAGAGAATGCGACGGGGATGGGGAAGGGGGAGATCATTGATGAGGGGGGGAGTAAGGGAATGGAAGGGGCTTCGGAAGGATGGGAAACAGGAAGATGATTGAAGGAGGTCAGTTGATTGATTGTTGATTGTTAGTGATTCTGGGTAGTCAACTAATAGGGGCATTGATCCCGAGTATAGTGGCGTTTTTTGGGGGGTGGAAGTGTTCTTCCCACGCTGGTGGGGAGGCTGGGTGGAGATCCGGGGCCGACCTTCCTCAGTTACAGGTTTTCCCCCAAACCCGAGGTGGGGGGACCAGCGGGGGACCCCCCAACGGGGCAACTCGAAGCTCCCGACCGGTCTCCCGGCTTGTAGTAGATGTGCTTTTGGGGGTGTGCGTATATAAGGGGAGGATGGAAAGGAAAACGAAGGGAAAAATCCCCCGCGGTTCTGGTTCGTTTTTTAGGGTATTGCTCCGGCATTCGCCTGGGTTGTTCGGAGCCCCGGAAAACTACCAATCAGAGCAGCCGACCGCTAGAATTCTCCTCGAAAGCGGGTGAATTCACCTTGCAGACAGGCTCGAAAAAACCCGCGACCGTCGGGGCTAAACCAGGGTCTCCCATTTAGAGGTTCGGAAACAGTCGATGTCCCGAACAACCTCCCCGGGAGCTCAAATTGGGGGAGGCGGAATGGTGATGGGCTTTTGGGAGATAAAGGGGCGTTTGGTATTCGGGTGGATGTTGGCGTTAAACAGCGGGGGCAAAAACCCAAACAATTCTTCTATCGTCGTTCTTCGACATCCGCTGCCCCTTTTTCTCGCCACCCAGTGGGTATAGTTTCTCAAACCGTGTGCATATGCGATGGGGTTGCTGGGCCCCCTCCTCAAAAATGCTATACATGGAAATTGTGGCCTTTTGAGCCTTTTCTTGCTTTCAGTTCAGGTTCGAAACAAGATGTTAACAAACACGCGACGGGTGAGGCAGCTAAAGATTGCGCCCGTATTATTTTGCAAGCCTAGCATGTTTGGAGGGAGTGCTTTTGTGTTTGTGTAAACGGGGAAAGATAGGAACAAGGAAGAGGAAGGAAATATCCCCCGAACCGGCCCGTGTTTCTTTGATACCTTGAAAATTTGCATTACTTTTAATTAAAAAAGCACAGTAATTATCATTACGAACATTAAAATTTTAAAGTAACGACAGTATATTTAATGCACGGGGCATTAAATTTAGTCGTTACAATGGTTAAATACGCATGTACAATAAATTTACTGCGCGTGTACATAAAATTTACTGTACATGTACTAAAATTTTAAAATACCATGTAATTTTTTTAAGAGTGTACATTAAATTTAATTTACGCTGTACATTAAATTTAATTTACATAAAGATAGTTACTTTCATGTCTTTTTTATTAAAAGTAATGCAGAAGTTTCTGGCAGTGCTTTTTACTTCTCCTTCAAGTGCAAATTCTTTACTCAAAAAAGACATGGCAAAAATGAAAATGATGGTTTTATCTACAAATTTCGTATCTTTCCTTGGTAATGAAATGATGAACTTAAATAGAGGACAAATGGATTCAAGTTAACTGAGAATTTTGCAGCAGTAATCCCGAATCATTAAAATTAAAAATTAAATCTATGCCACGGGGGTTGTTTAAAGATCATGGGGGACAAAAAACCTTTTTTTTTCTAGTAATATTAGAACCCTATAATGCCCCCGGCACATAAATAAAATTAAATTTTTATTATATATTTTGAAATAATTTTACGAAAAATTTATTTAAAGGGAAAATGGAAGAATGAATAATTATTTTACTTTTATTAATAAACAAAATTTATTTTATTAAAAAAATTTTTTGGAATGAAAAATTAAACTTATTACAACATACTCTTCATTGTATTTTGTTTATTTTTTTTCCCAAATTTAAAAACACATAAATAAAATTAACTTGTATATTTTATATTTTTTAAAAAATTTTACGAAAAATTTATTTAAGGGAAAATGGAAGAATGAATAATTATTTACTTTTATTAATAAACAAAAATTTATTTTATTAAAAAAAAATATCAATTCTTGGGTGAAAAATTAGAACTTATTCAACATACTCTTATTTATTTTGTTATTTTTGCCAATTTAAAAGTACAGAATCAAATTTTTTTCCCCCTTCATTATGGCCTTTTGTCTTTTCTTTGGTTTTTTTTCATAATTTCTAAAATAAAATTTTTTTTTAATAAATAATATTTATTCACTTTACCCTTTTTCACAGTTAAAAAATAACAATAAAAAGAACCAACAAATTTTTGTTTGTACATAACACTGAGGACAAAAGAAAAAGAATGTACAATAAAAACAAAATGGAAAAAAAATTTATTTAATGTAAAAAAAAACTATTTAATATTTTTACTAGAAAGGGAATATTATAATTTTATAATGTTATATCTTTCTTTGTAATTCTGAAATTACTAAATCAGAAAACTATTTGGGTTTAAAGGGTGCAATCCATTCCTATCTAACAATATCCATTTCGACAATGTTTTTTTTAAAACAATTTTACTGTTACTTTAAAAAAGAAAAACCACATTTAAAAAATTTTTAAAGGGTTTTAATATAACTACATACTTTTTCTCAAATGTTCTTTTAATAGTAATAATTTATTTAATGAAGATTATTTTTAATTTAAGCGTAATATTACAGCTCTAACACCGGGTTCGAGGGGTTTTTTGTAATTTTGCAGAATATGATATCTAAAACGTAATAGTTGGTAAATAATATTATCACACCTTAATAATCTTTACAAAATAGTGAAAAATTTTTTTTCCAGGGTCACAGTTATTTACTTTGAACTTACTATAAACATTTTAAATTAGTTTTTCTATTAATTTGTTTGATCAGTGTTATATTTAAACAGTCACTTGCAATCTACCAAAAACATTAATAGGGAGAATTAACCAATTTCATTTCTGAAAATAATATTTTATAATGTAAATAATGAAAATAATATTAAATAAATAATTAATTAATAATCAGACTTTCCCTTCACAAATCTAATATGCCTGAATTGCTTCAGCTTCTCTCGACGTTAACATGAAATTTAATGACGAATTATATTAATCTCTCTTTAATGTAAAAGTACTAAGTTTCAAGTACTGATGTACATTAAATCTACATAGATTTTAATTTAAGCATTAAATTTAATGTACAAGTACATTAATATTCCCTTAATGTGCAAGGTACATTAAATTTCATGTACAGTCGTGCATTAAATCTACATTGATTTTAATTTAAGTATTAAATTTAATGTACAAGTACATTAATATTCCCTTAATGTGCAAGGTACATTATAATATTAATGTACAGTGTTACATTAAACATACATTAAATTTAATGTAACTTCTGACAGTGTATTGCTCGGGCATTCGCCTGGTACTACAATAGAAACCACTCTATCATAGCAGTTAGCTGCTAAATTCACCAGCAGATGTTGATTTATAAATATGCTGCAGTAGACAGCGTTGCCACTGGGCCACTGTAGGCGGAATCGGGGTCTGAAGCACTTGTAGCAGCACATGATCAAGTACGAAGAACTCGCCATTCTGAGATGACTTTCACGAAAACAACTCACGATGACAGCAGCATACAATGTGGGTTGTTTCCTAAAACACATCGTTCACACTATTTCACCCATTCTATCCAAAGATGCGGGAAGGCATAGCAGTGTTAGGCCATATTTGTAACAGGTAACAAATCTGAGATGTTACAATTGTAATCATCAACACTTTTACTATTCTACATTTGCATACAGATATTGTAATCCAAGGAATTCTATCATTTGATGAAAAATCTTACAAAACTTCCAGGATGTAGCAGGTATTACCATCTCCAGCAAATAGTATTGTTTGAAGCGACAGAAAATTGAGGAAAGTACAATAGAAAGAACAGTATCACCAAACGCCTGAGAAAGAATTTTTTTTTTCTGACAAATGAGAACTGACGCAGTACATCAAAGAAATATTGATAACAATAATAATATTAATAATCTGTACAATATTAATAATCTGAACAATCAATACAATAATAATAATCCTGATGCGTGTCAGTCTTACGTATTCCTTAGGGGTAATGCATCGGTTACAAGTTGATATTGAAAACATTAGAATCATGCTACGAACTACATTTACAGGAAATAAAATAATTTACAGAACTCTACTTCTGAGTGAAAGGAGGTTGGCAAGGCCTCAGAGACCTGAAATATCTTTAATTCATTGGAATTCAGGATATCTGTAGTACGTCCTGAATTCAAATATACAAATGAATTCCTGAAAGTCTACCACTATTATACAATATATTCAATTAAATTTGACAAAAAATAAATTAATTCGCTAAATCTTTCCAGAATTGTTGTTTCTTCGCAGATCTTTAAGAGCAAAAATTGAATGGATCTTGCATACTCCAGATCTAAAAAAAAGACAAAGAAGAGATATTCCAGATGGGCACTGGCAAAATTTTGGGGGAAACAAATAAATGCAGGAGCAGGGTGTAAATAAAACTTTTCCCTTTTTTACAGATCAAAATTGATTCGTTTTCGTAACAAATGACGGTAAATAAATGTTAAAGATAACAGGGGGTTGTCTTCCGCCAGTTTTTAAATATCTCGTTTAAGTAGTTTTGTAAAATTTTGGGAATCCCAAATGTGAATTTCAAGTTTCGGTTTGTAAAAAGCATTACAGAACGTCACCCCCTCGACCCTCTGGTTCGAAAGATCCGACGAAAGTCCTAAATTATCTAGGTCTCCCGCGTGCAGACCATGCTACAATACATAAAACGTAGGGGCCCCAGAAACGGTGTATCACGACCACCCATTTAATTTTGGAAATTATGCGCACTTATTTCACATTCACGTACAAATGACTCCAAAAATGAAGAGTCATAAAAAAAACCAAGTGAAAATTTGAGATTTCCTTTGTAACGTCACCACATGGCCCCAAAGGTTCGACCATCTTTAGAAATTGCAGAGGGAAGTGCATCCGGTCGGCTGGTCAAAAGCTGTTAGTAGTTTTTGTCAACTAAAAAAGGGACTTTCACCCGGGACCCAAGTCGGCCGGGCAGGGAGTCCTGACCCCCGCCGGCGGTCGGGAGGCTGGCTGGCCATGTAATCCAGAGCCACCCACACGTGCAGAGAAGCTAGGGGTGGGGTGGGGACAGGACCGCCAAAGCTAGCCGGCCAAAGGGGGGTTCGTTAAGAGATCGCCCGCGTCCCCGGACGCAACTGGGGCCCCGTTGGCGGTGGGCTTTCCCTTGGACACTGCGGGGGGTAGCACCGGGGTGGGACCCCGGCGCGGTAAAGCGTCTGGGTGGGAGGATGCACTAGCCAGGAAAATGGGAGCGGGGGTGCGTGGAGTCGGGGATAGATTCCGAACGGAACCCCAGGGGCTGTACATACTGTATAATATTCTTAAATAAATTTGTAACTAGAGCTCGTGTCTGTGTATTTTCTTTGGCCCCACAGACGGGTTATTTAAATGGTGGCAGCGGCCCAACGAACCCAGGCAAGGAAGCTGTGTTAAAATTAGTTAACAAATTTTAAAGTGCAGCGGCAAAAATACCCAGGCTGGGGGGGAATTTGCGGTTACGATAGACTCGTATATCGGAATTGGGATGAACTTTCGAGGGCTCACCGGGTAGTAACGCACGGGGTTTTTTAAAACGGGAAGGCATCGAAGGGGCAGAGACTGGATCGTCGGCCCGAAAAAAAGAAGCCACCCCGGACAGGAAGGAAGGACGACGTCAAAGCCAACCGACGCCGATACAAGGACATAAAGGACACCGAGTAAGTGTACCCTTTCGGCATTCATTGGCGATCAGAATCAGGCATAATGGTTTTTAGCAAAGTACCGGAAAGACTGTCTGGTGCAGGTCCGAAAAAATTAGGAAAATCTGTAAGCAATGAGAATCAGTGATCAGTCTCAAACAGATAATTCTAATAGTGTTCATTACGAGGAAGAATTTGTTAAAGAATTGCGAATAATTGTCAAGATATTATCCCGGGAACGAGAAAAAAGGGGAAAGAAAAAGGGGAGAGGGAACGAGAAAAAAGGGGAAAGAGAAAGGGAGGGGGGAACGAGAAAAAAGGGGAAAGAGAAAGGGAGAGGGAGTTTGAACTGGAGAAGCTGGGCTAACGAGGCAGACGACGACTATTTGGGGAAAAAAGGTAGGGAGGCAAATTAAAACCCACATTAAGTTATATCATGTAATGGATAAATTTAGAGGCAAAAAGGATACATCACGGCTTTTTTTAAGTGTATTCGAAGCACAGGCCAATAAATTTGGGGCGTCCCGGAAAAGTTTGGGGAATCAATCTTAGGGGGTTGTTGCCAAAACCAAAAGTAAACCCTCATCCTTTGATTGAAGGTGGGGGAAATGCGACCGAATATACCGAGATAAAAGAAAAATTTAAAGAAATGTATAATTTTTAATGCGGAAAATTTTGGGCAACTATTTACTAAACATATGAAGCAGACCGGTACCACTTGGAAGTGAAAGCGAGAGATTTTTGAAACAATTATTGTAAGGGGGGGTGGGGGGATTGCAAAATCTACCTTTGAAGCTTTTTCTTGATCTAATTGTTACTGATAAAATGAAGCGGCGGGTTCCGTCCGAGATCGGGGGAACATTTTATAGACGAATGGGGTACATTTACAGTTGCGTTGGACTTCGAAAAAAAATTAGAAAATTTAAATGAAAATAATGGGGCAGGATGGAAGAGCTTTTTTCCCAAAAAGCACGGTAAAAGGCAGAACCAGTTGCAGATATTACCCGGATTTTCCGGAGAAGCATAGTGCGAAGCCATATGATAAGAAGGGGGGAAGAAAAGAATAGATTTGGGATCAGCCGAGCAAAGGGGAAATGTTTCTCTTGTTTGACTAAACACCTTAAGCGGACTGCCCAGGTGCAGAAACGGGAAAAGGGGTTGGTCATGGGGCCCCGACCAAGATGCGCGTGAATTATTTCCCCACACAGGGTTTTTCCGGATTAATTAACGGAATCAAATCGGAATTTTTTGAGAGAAAATTGGTGCGAGTTTTGATATTGTTAATGAACGGCTGGAAAAAGATGAGCACATGACGGGCGGGGTGGGTTTTGGGATATTTCAGCCACTAGACTCTGAACCACGGAACTTGCCAGTCGCGCAGGTAACAGTTCGGGCCTTTTGGAAACCGTAGTTACGAAAGCAGCGGTAGAAAAAAAGAATGTGATATCGGTTCTATCTGTTGAGTAACAGAACTGCTCTGCTGCTCGAGGGGAAATACGCAAAGGTTACTTAGAGCCGCGAAGTGGTTGGGGCCGGGGTAACTCGGCGGGCGCGGCCAGGGCCGGGGGCTGGGGAGGACGAAATCGAGTCGCCGTCAGGTGAGCGACCGGGAGGCCTCCCGGAGGGGGCTTACGAAAAAAAGGGTAGAGCCACCGCAAGCCGTAGGGGGAAGTCAGAGGGGAACTTAAAACCTCAGGTTGTCGAATTAATCCGCGTAGACAGAGAGACGTTTGCGGCGGAACAAAAAAGGGGACAATAGCCTGAAGGAAATATAAAAAGCGTAGGGAATAGAGTACCAGAAAAGGGGGAAAAAGGGCGTTACTTCATTAAGGATCAAGTGTTTTTTCCCGATCGCGAAAAGAAACGCGGAGAAAGTTTCGACATGATTTTTGTACCGGAAATATATCAAGTACCGTCCGGTTGTGTCATAAACAGCCAATGAAATTGGGCACCACTAAGGCAAGGATAGCATGGCTAAATATTTTTATTGGCCAAAATTTTTTCCCAGGAAATGGAAAATTTATTAGATTTTGGGATAGTTGTCAGAAGGGGGGAAGGTCGGGAGACAAGGTGCGGGGCTCCCTGTTTAGTACCGCCTGTCTCAGAAATATTTGGCAAAATAAATAGATCCATGCGGACCATTTCCTGAATCGAAAACGGGGCATAAATTCACCCTTTGACTGCCATCTGTGTAGCTAGTCGATTTGGGAGGCAACCCGATAACGGATTTAAGATCTACTGGTTTTGATGCTCTACTAAAATTTTTTAGTAGTCGGGTTCCCCCAAAAAGATGCAAACGGATCAAAGGGACTTGCTTTTTTCTAGCATACTGACAGAGGAATTCGACGAAATTCGGAATTTGGCTAGTTAGGGGTTCGCCGTACCACCCCCAATCCAAATTTAAAAAGAGGGGTGCAAAAACGATGAATAGACTCATTAAGGTTATGTGTTTAAAAGGGGGACGGGAAAGGGAGAAGCAGCTTCCCGGGGAAACTTATTTGGGTTACGAACTTCTGTGCACGAAAAACAGGTTCACTCCCCCTTTTAGCTTGTGTATGGGAGGAACTTTTGTACTCCCATCACTTTAATGTATGAGGCCTTGCGGGAACTGGGGGAAGAGAACTCCGTGGTCGAATCGTGTTTAAATTAGTGGGAAAGTCTCAAAAAATCGCGCGAGCTTGCTCATCAAAAAATTTGGGTTTAAAAAGGGAAAAAAAGAAAGGGTGGTATGACCGCAAAGCAGTGAACCATTTGCTGGGAGATCGTGTCCTAGTGTTAGCGCCGGGAAAAGAACCCCGAAACTTTTGGTACAGTGGGTCGGGCCCGGGAGGGGTTAGAAAAAAAATCCGGGAAAAGAATTATGTCGTTTTGTTACCTGGGAAAAAGAGGGCCCTGTATACCATTTAACATGTTGAAAAGGTACCATCAGAGGGAAAATATTTTGTTACGTGGAACACAGGCACCCAGTTCGAACCAGACGAAGAGAATTGGGCAAATATGCCGTGGGGAAAATAGAAAATAGGGATTTTTAGTTAGAAGCGATGTTCGAGGGTACAGATGTCGGAACCAGGGTTTTTGGAAAAGGCTGGAAAGATAGTATCCAAATATAGAGAGATATTCCCCGGGCAAGCCTGGTCTGACTGACATGGTAACAATGGATATCGAAATCATGGAAAATCCAAACCTGTCAGAAGTGCACCCTACCGTATGTCGCCTAGACAAGTCGGAAATTCTGAAAGAAGAAATTACAAAAATGTTACGGGGTAAAAACATTGAATAGGTGATTCAGATTATACATCACCGATGATTTTTGTAGAAGACCGGAAGGAAGCCGCGGCCGGTATTGACTACAGACGTCTGAATCCCCTGGTTAAAAAGAGTATTACCCCTTTCCGAGCATGGAGGAAAGAATAGAGACAGTGGCGGCCAAAATCATTAGCACCTTGATTTGGCAAAGTGTTATTTAAAAAATTTCCCTCACGCCGAGAGACAGCGTTATGCCCGGGTTTGTGACGAAATTTGGAACTTATCGACCATTACGATTTCCCCTTTTGGGGTTAAGAACGCACCTTACCAGTGCAGTCGCATGATGGCATCCTTGTTAGATTCTTAGTACATTTGCTGTACCGTACATGGATGACATTGCTTTTTAAATAATAACTGGGAAGATCATATCCGTCATCTGGAAGAAGTATTTCAGATTATCAAAAAAAGGGGAAACTGCATGTCCCGCCGAAAAATGTAAATTCGCCAGGGAAATTTTGCAGTAATTTTTGGGGTACGTTGTGGGCGGGGGAAAGGGCCAGTCCCAAACAAAGGTTCACGCGATCCAAAAGTATCCCTTCCCCCAAAACAAAAAACTTTAAGGGGTTTTTTAGGGCTCGCAGGATATTATAGAAGGTTCATTCCAGGATTTGGGAAAAAGGGGCACCGTTAAAAGATTTACTGCGTGGGAGGAACGCCAAAGGGAAAGTAAATTGGTCGCAAGAATGTGATGACGCATTCCAAAACCCTAAAGGACGCCCTATGTAGTGAATCCCGTAGTACACGCTCCAGATTTCCCGCAAACCATTTATTATGCAATTTATGCATCAGATCGTGGGGAAAAGGCGTAATTTTGGCTCAAAATGATGAGGAAGGGAAAAGAACATCCCATATTGTCCCTAAGTAGGAAATTATCTGACTCAAAAAATTTTTTTGCAACGGAAAAAGAGGTACAAAATAATTTGGGGCGCAGAAACCCGGGGAAAAATTATTTAGAGGGGAAGGGAAAAAATCAAAATTTAGACTGGGTCATAACCCCTTGGGATGGTTAAATAATTGTTCTGGAAAAAAACCCGGTTAATGAGGTGGGGGTTTTAAAGATTCAATACCCAAAATTGAAATCATTCATAAAGGAAAGAACATGTAAATTGACGCATTGAGTCGGGGAAAGTTTTGGGGAAAAGGGTGATCTAAACAAATGATGCGGAAGGACACACTGTGGGGGCCTTGCAACGGTTCTTTTATAAATCCAAAAATGTATATATGTATTGTTTTTTTTTTTTTCCTTTTGTCGAAGTTATATTTGGTTCAAGTTTAATCGTTGTTTCAAAGGTTATAATTATTGATTTCATAATGTCTTGTTGTTAGATGTTTCTAATGTATAATCATGTATGCTTATTTGATATGTTTGTTTTTTCTCAAGGTTTTCATGTGTATCATAGTAAGTTAAATTAAGTTGAAAATAATATATAAAAAGTACATATGTGTGTATGACATAGATCTAATCAAATTTTAATCTTGCTTTGTACTGACAAAAAAAAAAATGGGGTCGTTCGCAGTTTTGGGCATTAGGGTTAAAATCGGGAGAAAAAAAGAAAAAGGGATAGAGAATTGTTTTTGCCTGTAGGCCAAAAAAAGGGCCCTGTGAATCCAGAATACAGGTTACTAGTGAATTTTTTTCCTGTGGTTGGCACCTGCGGGGAAAAAATTTATTTTTGGGATATAGGGGTTTTGTAAGTCACCACATTTGGGGGCCAGGTTCGACCATCTTTGAAAATTAGCGGGGGAAGTGCATCCGGTGGCTAGTACAAAAGCTGTTATTTGCTTTTGGGCAACTGAAAAGGGGCTTTTTAACACCCCGGGACGCAAGTCGGCCGGGCAGAAGTCCTGACCCCCGCCGGGGTCGGGGGGGCCGGGTGGCCAAGGGGGCTTCAGAGCCCCACACGGGAGAGAAGCCAGGGGGGGGGTGGGAAAGACCGCCAGAAGCTGGGGGCCGGAAGGAGGGTTCGTTGAGATCGCCTGGGGTGGGACGGGAACTGCGGCCCGTTTGGGGGTAGTGCATTCCGGACACTGCGGGGGGGCGTAGCACCGGGGTCGGGACACCGGCGCGGTAAAACGTCTGGGGGGAGGATGCACTAGCCAGGAGGTGGGGGCAGGGTGGGGTGGGTCCCGGGGGTGGTTTCGAACGGAACCCCAGAGCTGTAAAACTGTATAATATTCTGTAAATAAATATTGTAACTAGAGCTGTGTCTGTGTAGTCATTTCGCTACCACGACGCCACACTATACTCTCAGAAATGTCGGTGTCCGTAAATGAAATACAGCTGGGAGGAACATTAATATTTTAATTGGGCGATTACCCGGAGCTGATTAGAATAAATCTCCGCGGTGCCGGCGGTACCAGGTGCGGGGCGGGGGAAGGCGGGAGGAGGTGGGGGCCGAAGTGAAGGTAGAGGGCGGATGTGGCAGATGAAGCGGCTGCGTGGCGGAGTCGAAGGCAGGAAAGAGATCAACGCTGAGATGGATGTGAGGGCAGCGGTTGGGG
>CAXIVR010000003.1:53347751-53441240 GCA_964035755.1 Teleogryllus oceanicus | reverse complement strand
TTTTCAATTTTTCCGCCCCCTTACTATTATAAAGATAGATATTTTTTTTATTTTTATTTCATTTTTTAAATAATTTAAAACAAAAAACTAAAAATTTGAGAATTTTTCAGTTTTTTGGTGGAATTTTAATTTGGTTTAAATTTTTTTCTTAAATCTGCACCAACAATTTTTTAAATGGAAAAATTTTTCCGTCCCTCCCACCCAAACTGGACCAGGGTCCCGCCGGAAATTTTACTCTTTTGACCCGGCAAAAAAACCCTGGGATGTTATGAATTTTTTTAAATTTGAGCTCAGATAAGGAAGGACGTTTAAGGTAATCGGATGACGTGTAGATAGATGTTTTTAAAGTTCGTTTTGACCCAATGCTCGGTGGCAAACATTTTACAACTAGATATCAAGTTAAAAACTATTACTAATATTTACAAATATAATTAAAATTAAATTAGATATTGATACCCTAGTTATAATTAATTTGATTATCTGTGTTGACTTATGCAACCCTTTACTTATTTCCTGCCTGCACTATACCACCCCCCGTCCCCTTCCCCCACCACCTACATTCACTGTAAAAGGGGGAAAATAATAATAAAATAATAATAATAAAATAAAGGCCCCAGTTTTTTGATGACCAATAGAATTGTTTTTTTTAAATTTCACTACTTAGAAAGAAGAGTCTCTAGTTTTTTTGCAGGTATTTTGTTCCAACCCTATAGTACGATTCACAAAGGCAACTTCCCAAATCAGTTCTTTGCTTTCTTTTCTTTTTTCCAGGATGGTCCCCTCTGTTTTTATAATCAGGTTTCTGAATTTTTTACGAGGTCTGCCCGGGAGCCCCTTTTGGTCTTGTACAAGCAAAACGCCCCCTTTCCCCGTCTTTTAGATAAGGATTCCCATTCATCCGTCCATCAACGCGTCCGTAAACAAATTTTCCCGGCCGTTTTGAATTTTATCTAACCCTTTTTGCCCTTTTTGAGGGGGCCCCCAGCGGCCCCCTCTAAAATGGGACAAACAAGTGTAGTATATCCCAAAATGGGGTTTTTGAACTTTTTTTTAAATGCGCAAAAAAGTCCCCGCCCCCCATGTTTTTTACCGTTTTTAATAATCCCCACAAGTCGCAGCAGGACCAAACCGTACTTACATTTTTTTGCGGTATATCTTTTTAAATTTTTAATTGGGGAAACATTCGAGCGAGATTTGGAAAAACAAATGAATTTATCTTTTCGGATTTAATTCCATCTTATTTCTGCACGCCCAGTTCCAAACAGTTAAGTCTTTTAAAAACCCTTTTCACCCAAAGCCGCCAATACTCCTATATATTAGCAATATGGCGAAAGTCAACCCGATTTTTTTCCCAGTTGCAATATTTAAAAAACGCTAAAATAGCAATTAAAACCCCCCTGGGGGCCCCAGAGTTACATCGGCTTTGATAGTGTTTGTCACCTATTCACGGGATTCCCCGAAAAATTTTTTTATCCAAAAGATTATTCAGATCTAATCCAGTTTTGACATTTTTTTCAATTAAAGGCCATGGGGAAACCCAGACAAATGCTTTAGAAAGTCTAATATTACTGCATCACCCTATCCTTCGTCAATGAATCTGCTATGTCCTGCCCCAAAAGAAATATCTTGTCCCGAATAGCTGAAAAAAACCCGTGTTGATTTTAAAAAAGCCAGTCGGTTTTATTCCAGCTCGTCTAATATATTCCAATCATGTGTTCCATCTGTTGCATACAACTGATGTAAAACTTATAGGGGGTTTATTAAAATCCTTTTGTCCCCTTGGAATCGGCATACAATTCCTCTTTCCAATTTTGAGGAATCGTATTTTTTTTTAAAGTGATGTCCTTTAAACCCGAGAAAGGGTAAGGAATCATCTTCCCTCCCAATTTCAATTTTCCTGGTATTCCGTGGACCTACAATTTATTTCTCAAATTTTTTGGCCCCTTTTTCTAATAATTCTGCATCGACTTAAAGGTTTCAAGTGTTATTCTTTTTGAAATCTGATCCTTGGGCGAAAACCGATGCGTAATGCCTTTTTAAAAAAACGCCTTTTCACTGTCATTTGTAATTAACGAACCGTCAGCCCCCAGACCCTGGAATATTTTCTTTTTTCCCCTTTTTTATGTCTTACATACTTAAAAAATTTTTCAACAGTTAAATCTATCGTTTAAATTGATTTTGGAATTTTCTTGGTTTTAAAAAAATTTCCCGTAAGTCTTTAATAATCTGGTTTTTTCTTTTCCTTGTTTACTTTACGTTTACTATACGCGCTGACTTTAGCCATTTCGTTAAAAAATCTGATTTTGAAAATTGCAATTTGTGGCGTCATGGAAAAAAACATACATTAACAAGTATGTACAAGTTTTTTAACGTATGTAAATTACCAACCGCTGAATCTACACCTTGTTTTTCCCCCTGGATCCCCCCAAACAAGGCCCCCCCCTTTGCCTCCCGCGCCACTACCGTGCCCTCGTCCCCCGTGCAATACACGAACGCCCACCTGGGCTAAAATTGGGGCCCGGTTTAAATAAAACCCCGTGTGAGCTCGCGGCCGATTTTATACCGATCTTATCACTGACCGCCCCAGGTAGGAGAGGCGATCACCAGCCCTTTCCCCGGTCAAGCGGGGCCCCCCTTTTCAAATGTATCCAACGCCGTGGCCCGCATTCACCCCAAAGGTATCATTTTCCCCCCTTCCTCCACCCAGGCCGCCAACGTGACGCTGACTTTCCCCTCCAGAAAAAAATTTTTTCCCCCAGGTAACCAACACAGGAAAAATCTAAGCCCTGATGTGAAAAATTTTATTTTTTTGTGGCCTTACATCCTCTAGATCTATTTCAATTCAAATACGACATATTTCTTGAAAATAATTGTTCCTCGAAAGGGGGTTTTTTGTCCACACTGAATGATTACTCAACTTTTTAAACCCCCTTTTCCCTTTTTTATCTCTTTTATAAAATCTACAATACAAATAAAATATCTTATTTTGATAATTAAATAAATAATAAAATTTTCCCCATTTAAACACAAATTTGACTTTTTGAATATTTGAGTTACTGATTCCCCTGTAATATTCCCCTTTCCCTATTTTTTTTTAACATTAAAAGACATTATTTTTTTTAAATTTTTACTAATTACATGTAAGAAAACAACTGATAATGACATATAAAAACCCCTATTTTCTGTTTTGACGTTTCAAGGCATCAATTATTTTAATTTTACACATTAAAATTCCCCATTTGATAAACTAGATATATCCCCCAAATTTATCTTTTTCTTTTAAAATTATAAAATTGTATTTTTTGAAACTTATTTACTATACCCAGACATGTGTGACATTTTCTTCTATATACATATTTGAAACAAACTGTCTGTTTTAAATTTTTTAAAATTTAATATTTCTCTGCCCTTCCTATATTGATTCAACGTCCCCTTTCCCAAATTTTAAAAGAAATGGGGGGAAAATATTAGTTGTTTAAATTTTTAAAATTTTTAAACTCTATTTCCTTTAAATTTAAATTCGGGTAATGGGTCGATGGGTGTTATAAAAAAAATTCCTTTGCCACTAATTCCCGATTATTCATCTCCATCTAACGGGGTTTTGGGGGGAATCTAAAAAAGCAAATATACATTTCTAGCCACTCATTTGCTGGAATTGGCTAAATAAAAATCTTTCTTTTATAGAAACTTGAAATTTATTCAATGTTCCTTGAAAAATCAAACGGATCATGACCAGTCTCAAACCTTATATTGAAACCCCCTTTTCCGCTTTGAGGTGCGCCGCGTAGAACCTTTTTCAGTCTTTCCCGGTGTCGATGTCTCCAGATCAAATACCATCTTTTTTTCTTCCGTTCTGGCACTTAAAGCCGATCCTCACGCCTCATAAGTTGATAAGATTAATTAATTTTTCCTTTTTTCCCCATTTTTTCTACTCTTTTTTAAAAATATTAAAGTTCAGCAAAAATTTCTGCATCAAATACCCCAGTCCCGACAAAATTTACCTAAGTTCTCAATTTAGCTGCCCTGAAAAATTTTCAAGTTCCAATTTTCCCATTCCATCAATATTCTAATCGAAATACACCCAAAGTAAAGCAATTCCCAAAACCCCAACATCAATTTTCTACACGATCCGACAGCACCACGGCATAAGTCGGAAAGAACCTATTTTTCCCCCTTTTTGCGTTTAAAACTCGGTCCATCTTTTTTACCCTTTTTGTCAGAAAAAAAAACCCTCCTTGCCAATCCCTCAATTACCTACAAATTCAAGTAGCCGCCCCCAGCTGTCTTGGTTCTCCCAAAAACCCCAAACAGTTTCTTTTCAACTAGCCCCCTTTTTTTTCAAAACAATGAGGTTTTGGACCTTTACGAAAATCGTTCCCTTTTATGGGCCCAAACAAATTTTATCCTTACCCCCTTTTAAAAAAATGGACGCCGTAAAGGTCCCATTTGGTATTCCAATATACAACTTTAAACTAATGCCAATCGGGCTAATTACAGACTCTACTTAGGGCTATTCCCTTTTAGGGATCCCGGCATCAAAAATTGACTCAAAAGGGCGAATTTTTATGCCGCCCCTTTTTGAATTTGCGGGTTTTAATGCTGGGCTTTAAAGACCCGCGCATTAGTCGAGGGTTATTTACCCCGCAGCAACCACTAGGATTTTGGTCAGTTTCATTTTTATAATCACTTCCATCTAAATACACTTTAATTTTTGAAAAATGGCTCACCTTTTCTGTGTAAGAATTTCTTTTTGCACGAGAACTTTGACTTAAGTAAAGTATATACCTGCCCATCATCATTATCCCAAAAAACCCAATCCCCATCGCTGGCATCGTTTGAATCACAAATTTTTGCAAAGTTTGGTGCATGCACACTGTGTCGCTAAAAGTGCCTCGCAGCTCTGAAATGCTTTCTCAATTCAGGCGTCCCGACTTTCCCCCCGCTGCTGCCCTTCAGCAGGTCACTAAACGGGGTTGATTTTTTCCGGGAAACCCCGGGATGAATTTCCGATAATAGCCCTAAGTCCAGAAACGAAGGCACCTGTTTCTTTTTTTGGGGTGGGAAACTTCCTAATTGCTTCTACCTTTGCTTCGACAGGTTTCTTTACCGCTTCCGACAATATAATGGTACTGTCAAATCACGCGCATCGCATTTCCTCAGTTGGACGTAAGTTTAGATTTTTAGATTTTTAACACCTTTTGGATGGATAATATGTTCTTTTCACGTATTCTAAACTGCAAACGTCCAAAAAGGCCCCAAAAGAATTCTCCAGTCGCTTAACAGGACGCCATTCGACACATTGATCCGGGGGTTTTCACCCCAAATGAAAAGGGGCAGGGGGGTGTGCCAAAACTAGTCCCAACGCCGCGTATTTTCGCTCTTGGGGTTAACCCATCACCAAAGCACTTTCAAATCCGAGTAATAATGCAGCCGCCGCCACTGTTTCATCCGCCTTCCATGTTTGGTAGGGTTATACCAGTTTTGACCACGCTTTTAATTTCCCGTAATCCGGCGGGTTTTTTGGGGGCCCCAACTAATATCAAAGGGGAAGTATAGTCCGGTCCCCCTTAATAAAAGTCCCCCCCAAAATTTTCGATATTTCATCTTTTAATATCTCCGACTGCCTGCGGAATGCGATACGGCGCGCCTATAGTTTTGGGCTTGTCTTCACCCCTATATCCATCATTCGTCCATTTTCATTACATCAGTTAGGCCCGGCTTTCAGAGAATATATCTTTGTATTTAAAACGGGTTTTTCAGGTTCACGAAATTGTTCGGGTTCCCTCCCTTCTAACTGATTCGACATCGACTGGCTCTAATACATTTACGCGAATTGTCTAATTCATCTTTTTTCACTTCCCGGGTCTCCTTTAGTCCCTAAAAGTTTAAAAACCAGTTCGTTTGGGGATATTTTTTAAACATATTGATGTGATAGACCCGCCCCCTTTCTTTCCGGCAATCTCACCATAATTGTTTGGACTCTTGTTCCCCACTTTGCCCGATCCACTGTACCACAACTTGCGTTCTTATTCAGCGCCAACACCCAGAACGCGATCCCCGACCAAAGTCCCCTTCGCTCTGGTCAAATAAACTTTACGTTTTCCCGCTGACTCCTAGTCTTTGGTGAGGTTCCTTCTTTACGTAATCGTTTTTCAAAACATCTCTACCCCAACTTTTGTCCTCTTCCCCCCCGCTAAGTGTTCAGAAAAAACAGATAAATAAAAAAAAAATTTTTTTTTTCTTTTTAACAAAATCGGGATAGAGATTATTTAATTAAATATAAGGAAAAACAAAAAGAAATACAAGGGTTAAAAATTTTATGTAATAATAATATCCCAAAAAAGTTATTTTGAATTTGATGGAATTATCATGTTTTTTGATAAGATTGAATAGATAAAACCCCTGCTCATACCGATGTTTTGGCAAAAAAAACATTTTTTTATATTTCCCCTCTGTAATTATTTTTGTTTTTGCCTTACCCCAACATAGGGAAGGATAATGATATAATTTAAATTTTCCTTTTGCTGTATTATTATTATTTCCATGTAAATAAATTGGTATAAAATGTTTTATCAGTAATTGTTAATATATTAGATTAATAAATTGTAATCATTTTTTCCCAAATTAATCATTCACAAAATTTTTTTTAAAATTACTTTCATATAATACATTAGAAAATTGTAATTTTGTGTTTGTAATATAATTTTTCATCTCTAATTTTTTATTTAAAGAAATTGTCTTTTACTAAGATTCATTTCGGTTTTAAAAATATTAATGAATTTTATTTAAACTGTTATTTGTAAATTGTTCACTTAAAGAAAGGTTTATATACAGTTAATTGGAAAATCTTTTTAAAAATTTTAAAAAAATTAGTTGTTAACCTTTTTTATATCTATATCCCGTATTGTTTTTAAATTTTTAAGGTTTAAATTGTATGATATTTATTCCCGGTTCCTTTTTTTTGGTAAAAAAAAGTTTAAAAATAATAATGAGATAATTATCTTACAAAAAAAGTAGAAATAAACAAATGAACAATATCATTCAATGTGGGAAATTTTTTTAAAAAGCAAAAAAAGACATTTTCATTTTTTTTAATTGTAAAATATCAGGGAAAATATTTGTCCCCCCCATCGCTAGTATTATTGGGGGGGGTTAAAATATGTTTCCCCCCATTTCGTGTGAGTGCCGGGGAGGAGGGTGGGGCAGTGAATGGTGTTAGTTGTTACGGGGGCGGGATGTAATGTTTCTGACCAAGCCCTTTTCATTTTCTTTCATTTAGCCCTGATGATGGAAATAAAATTTCCGAAACGTTGGCAAACAACTAGTTGTAAATTTTTTGACCAAGCCCCGTTAACCTGCTTGCAAATATTTCATTTATGGTCGTTAAGAACTCTTCATAATAAAATACTTTTCCAAACTACAGGCGTAATGTTAACCCCAGTAACCTAATAAAACCTTTTAACAATGAACATTAACACATAGTGTGTGCAATGCAGTAATATCGTATATGAGGAGATATCCCCATAATCAACTGAATGCATTAGCTGTTGTATTGTATCCAGACTTTAAGACAGGGGGCATTCTCATCCTGGATGCAGTATAGGTACTCAAAGAAAGACTTACCATGATTGTATTTCTAGATTATAAATAATCATTATAACTTAGTAAATAAGATTTGTGTCATTCACAAACAAATTAGGAATTGCTTTAATATCTTTTCCGTCCTCACTGTCATTCGGCTTCACACGTAGCCATATTATACCAGAACGCCAGCCACTGAAAACAAGTCATCCTTTCATTTCACTCCAGAATAAAAGAGCCGATTAAAAGAGAATATTACAAATGTACATCACATATCAGAAAAAACCTACTAAACAAACCATCCTACAGGCAAACTTTACCACATACTTTACAATTCAGATCTCTCCGGAAAAGTATCTCCTTGCTGTTTACACTTGATACAAATGTCTCTAGATATTCTTTGGCGCCGCCATGTTCAATAAGCGGCCGATGAGCAGCGGCGAGCAGTTTGAAGTTAGAATGTGACAGATCTTGCAGATACCTGTCCGCTTTAATAATTTTGAAGAATCGGAGAAAAAGAAAGAGACAAGTGTGGGTGATTCTTTTTACAGAGAAGAGCTGAGTATTTATAAAACTTTGATGGAGGAATTGCAGGAAGAGAATCTTGAAAAACAAATTATTTAGTACATGTTCAATTGCATTCCAATGTTTGTGATTAACAAAATAAAACACGTTTTAATTAATTAAGGACTAAAAATATATATTGGAAAACGTGATCGTATTCGATATAGTAGTTTTGACCCAATGTAGCACTTTCTTCTACTAGGTGCCGAGATTTTGTGAGAAAAAAACAAAGAATCACATTTTTTGTCAAACTTACTTACCATCGGTCTTTAAGAGCGCAAGTGCAGAGTTCGAAGATGTGCAGAAAATGCCAACAAAAGTGCGAGCAAAATGCGAGGCATATACTACCGTTAATGTATACATATCCGGTTACAAATATAAAAGGGGCGTTGAAGGGCACTTTTTGTGTATTTCTTGATATCTTTTTTTAATTAGGTGTTATTTCTTTTAATTTTTATTTTCGTACTTCTAAAAACGTAATAGTTGGCAAATAATATTATCACACCTTCAATAACGTTACAAAATACTGGAACTTTTTGTTCCAGGATCATAGTTATTTACTTTGAACTTACTATGAAACACTGATTACCTGAACTTCAGTTTTTTGTCGAGTTTCTTTTTGTCGTGAAGAATAACATTTATACATTTCATATCAGAAAGTTATGACGAATTTTGATTTTGCACACGTTTTAGGAAAGACTACTATTGCTCTACCGCGTAAGAACACGACTGCAGCGCTTCAGAATACGCATGAATGCGAAAGACGTTGAGTACCTGAAATAGGCAGGCTGCGAAACCCGTCACCTTCTGTCTTGCTTGCAAGGGACAGGAAGAGTTCGGAAATTCCTAAGTCGCCCCAAAATAAACCCAGACGAGACCCGACATCTGGCAAACGTTGCAAAAACGCAGCACGACTATGAATATTTTATATTCAAATACAATATTAAACTAAATGGTTTTGTGGAAAATTAAAAATTATTGTTAGTTAATGCCTTATTTTACGTGGCGAGACTCGGGTCATCAGGCCCGCTCTTCCGTCTAACCACGCAAATTTCGCTACGCTCCTTTCACCACCTAGCGGAGAAAGTTGTAAGGATGTATTATCTTGCGCGACGAAACTGGCGGAACTCAATTTTGCTCAGAGGCTTCTTTTAGGCTTGAGGATCTTTTACATGCAGTAAATCTACTAACATGGGACAGCCGGCTTTACTTCCCCTCCGAAGGAAGGCGTACAAAGGTTTTTTTCGCCCTTAAAAATCCACGGCTTCAATCGGGTTTGAACCCGCAAACTCGGGTACAACAGTCCGGTACGCTGACTGTTATACCACCGAATCCGATTGTACATAATAAAATACGAAGCTCAGACAAAAATTAAATTTTAAATTTATTTTACGTTAGTTTAAATAGTGAAAGAATTTTTTAAAAATTTATACAATTATAAGTGCTTTATACATTATTTTAATTTAAGATTAATTTAATAAGTCATTAATACCTAATGTGCAAGTTACATTAAAATTAATGTACAGTCGTACATTAAATGTACATTGATTTTAAGTTATGCATTAAATTGAATACACAAGTGCATTAATCACCCGGTAATGTGCAAGGTACATTAATATTAATGTGTAGTCGTACATTAAATTTAATGTAATTTCTGACAGTGTAGGGTGTAAAGCGATATAGCGGTGTAGAGGGTAGACCTGACCACTTCCTTCTGCAAGCCAAATGTCTTTTCACCTTCCAAAATGGAAAAGAAAAAGATCAAATAAGTGAGGGAGACTAGAAGAAAAGACAAATATATTAAGTAGAAAGTAAGCCTACTAGAGGACCCATCAATTCTGTTCTTGTATACGTTCAGACTATGTGGGAAGTTGCAAAATGTAGATGAGTTTTCTGTGGGAAGCAGAGTACAGATGCATAACAAAATACGTACACGAAGCTGCATACGCTGCATTGAAGGGAAGTAGCAGAGGACTGGAACGAATTTGGTGGAGTGATAAATTTACTGAAAGGTTACTGTTGTATGTTTAGTAAGGCACCGCTAGATGCTGTTGCCGCTCTGCGCGCTAGGCTATAAGATATGTACCATAGACAAATGTGACTACTCTGTGACATAAGTGCTCAGTGCCCAGTACACCTGTAACGGCGCAGAACAAAGCATGTTATCGTTTTCTTAAATAAAACTTTTATTAAATAAGCAAGTGTTTATTTACTCATAACATGGCGCAGTCGTAAGCTGCCGGTAAACGCAGTCGTAAGTTCGGTGTGTTCTCAACAATAGTTTCGAATGCAAAAGCAACAAGATAAAAAGTTGCCTGATGTAATTCAGTGCCAATATTAGAGATCATTCGAACAAAGAACTTACTCGCAAACAATGGAACCGCTAAAGCAGCCTAAGCCGATGTCCATGGAAGGTGATCTTGGAATCAACTGGCAAAAATTCAAAAACAGCTTCCAGTTGTATTGTGTTGCAACGGGCATTAACAAAAAGGATGAAGAAATCGAAATTGCAGTTTTATTGCATTGTGCCGGTGACAGTGTTGTCGATATTTTCAACACTTTCACATCGACTCAAGCAGAAAAGAAAGTGTTTAAAACAGTGCTAAGTAAATTGGACAATTTTTTTTACCACAAAAGAATATCAGTGTCGAAAGTCGCAAGTATAATACGCGTGTGCAAGGTTCAAATGAAAGTTTTGATCAGTATCTTACAGAACTGAGAAAGCTTGCAGCGAACTGTGATTTCGGTAATCTTAAAGATCGTTTCCAAAATCGAATCGTGGTATTCACGACCAAAGGGTTAAGGACAGACTTCTTTGCGAAAGAATCCTAACCTTAGATAAGGCAATAAAAAATTGCAAGGCCGCGGAGGAAGCAGACATTCACATAAAGACAATGACGGACAACACCAATAATCTATAGGTCAATGCAGTTAGAAAGCAGTTTCAACCCAAGAAGAAACCAGGTGCTCATACAATGCAACAAGGACACACACAACAACGATCAGGAGGTACGCAAAATGCTTCACGAAATCAATGCAGCCAACAGACTCAGTCAACAGGACAAAGAAGCCAACATACTTCATCGAGACCAGGTAGTCAGCGATGCGGTTTGTTTCGTAAAAAAAACTTGTGTCCGGCAAGTGGTAAGGTATTCTTAAAATGTAAAAACTTAGGTCATTTTGCAAAAATGTGTCGTTCAAAGTTTGTAAATGCTATAGAAAATGGAAATGATGATGAATGTGAGTATATTCTTGGTGCAATTGAAATTAATGATATAAAATTAGAAAAAAAGGTTTACCTTGTTAAAGATTCTTGATTGTAATAAAACACTTAAATTTAAATTCGATACGGGAGCACATGTTATTGTAATTCCAGAGTATATTTTTCAAAAATTAGACGTATCACAAAATCTCAATCAATGTCAGTGATATTTCCAATTATAGTGGGCAAAAGCTCCATGTAACAGGTTCATGTAAACTGAATGTTTCCACTAACGATGGAAAATACAAAATGGATTTTGTAATTGTTTGCACGACGACAAACCAGCACCTATTTTAGGCCTGAGGGGTTACAAGAATTAGATTTGGTAGGAAAAACTGTGGATGCTTTAGAAGTTGACAATGAATCGAATTTTATACAAAAGCATCACGATGTTTTCCAAGGTTTAGGTAATTGATTGATTGAGTTTAAGGGCGCTTCAACGGCTAAGGTCATTTGCGCCCGTGTCAAATTATTTTAAGACCAGTGCAAATTATTGCAGTGCCAAGCTAATAAAAAAAATTTAAATCTTTAAATAGAAAGCAAAGTAAACCTAAAAAGGGGCGTATCCTAATAAAAGGGTTTAACAGAAAATTGCGTTAATAATAATAATAAATAAAAATCTCGACCTAAAAGCCAATAATTGGCATCATCTCTCAGATAAGGGTGACGTCGTGGGAATCACAGACACGAGCTTCAATGATAAATATGTACAGGTTTATTCACAATATGTACAGTAAATAATTAAAGTTACTCTTAGCTCTGGTAGACGTTTACCCTGATCACAGGAGCGATCCTTAAAAATGAAATGTCTGACTCGTGGCCCGCGCCACTCCTGAGCGAGCCTTATGCACACAGCACGCAGCTCCGGCAACCTCGGTCACCCGTGGAAATAATGTCACAACGGCGTCCCAACACAGGGGTGGCCGTACGAGCCTAAGCTCGGCTCCGCACCGCCCGGGGCGCAAGTTTTGTGCGTTCGCACGAGGTTCCACTCAGCTCGACAAACCCCGCTCCCGCGCTCTGCGTTCGCTCTTATAGCTCCACCCACGTGACCTGAAACATCACTGGGTTTTCACATGACCCGCGCTGGTCGTTTGCCAGGCATTTTGGACATCCATTTCCCTGGATTCTAAGAATTTTGCACGCGGCACGCGGCAAAAATTCGCTGTCCCATGTCCCTGCCTGGCCCCTGGCGTCTAATCACTTGATGCAGCGATCTTGTGACGCCCCGCCGGTCGCTCTGTGTAGCCCTACAATACGTTACATAAGGCTGTACAAGCCAGTCTCTCACAAAAAGCCAAAAAGCTTGCAGAGAGAAGATTAGTCATTTCTAAGAATCTCCGCTAGGGTGCTAGCAAGGTCATGCGTTCGACGGCTCTCTCTCATCTTAACACAATGTAAGAGAACATGCTCCACGGTAAGATCTGTTTTGCAGTATTCGCATATAGGGGGTGGGTCTCCGTGGATGAGATAACCGTGGGGAAAATGGCATTGACCAATCCGGAGGTGTGTTAAAATGATTTCCTCTCGCCGAGCATCACGTGATGAGGAAGACCACAACGCTATGCACAAATTGAAAAAGAAATGCTAGCTATTGTATTCGGGTACCAACGTTTTCACCAATATCTTTACGGTAAAGAATTTACAGTAGAATCAGATCCGACCATTAAGTCAATCTTCAAAAGGATCTAAACAAAACACCAATGCGACTACAACGCCTTCGTATCAGCTTGCAGCCATACCAATTTACAGTAAAATACAAACCCGGATCCCAATTATATTTAGCAGATGCTCTATCAAGAGCCAGTTATGATGACAAAAATTTTGAAGTCAACGAAATGACTTAGATGCTCAGGTGAACTCGATTTTATTTCACAATATTTCTCCAAAAAAGTTCGAGAAAGTTCAAGAAGAAACAGCCAAAGACGAGGAATTGCAAAACTTGATGACAGTAATTCTGGAAGGATGGCCAAATTCCAAATGTCAGGTAAATGTCATATGATATAAATGATATCAAGTCATACTGGTTTTGCAGAGATGAATTGGTTGTAGACAAAGGAACAATCTACAGAGGAGATCGATTGGTAATTCCCAAAACCATGAGACGAGACATGATAGATGTGCACTATAACCACATGGGAGTTGAGAAAGCAATTTTAAGGGCAGTAGAAAATGTGTTTTGGCCTAATGTTGACAAAGAAATTCAAGATGTCGTTAGGAACTGTCCAGCTTGTTTAACTTTCCAAAATAGTAATCAGAAAGAAACAATGATGACTCGTGAAATTCCTAACCGATCATGGCACACAATAGCTGCTGATTTATTCGAACTTAATAAAAAGAAATATTTGTTAGTAGTAGACGCATATTCACGATTTTCAGAAGTATGTTGTTTGAATGATAACACTACATACGAGAATGTAATACATGTAAAATCTATATTTTCCAGACATGGTAAACCGGAACTTCTATACACAGGCAATGAAGAATCCTGAATCAAAAGTTTCAAACATTTTTAGAAGACTGGGAAATTGTTCACAAGACAAGCACTCCAAGGTATCCGCAGTCCAATGGCCTAATTGAGGGCACGTCAAACAGTTAAGTCACTTTTAAAAAAGCATTGTTTGACAACAAGGACATGTACATTACTTTGCTTGAGTATAGAAATACGCCATTAGATAGAGGTCTTCCTTCTCCTGTCGAATTATTGTTCGGAAGACGATTAAATGGTATGTTGCCAACGAAGAATGAAATGCTCTTGCCAAAATATAAAGATGTGAGGTTCGAAAAGGTGAAGAAGTAAAAAAAGAAAAAGCAATATTATGAAGAATGCAAAAGATTTAACAGAACTAAAGAAAAATGTCAAGTTATGGTTCAGCTAACAGAGAAGAGTACTTGGGAACCTGCGATCATACACAAGCTGAATGTAATCAAACGAATCCAAAAGGCTATTGTAGTTACAAGATCAGGTAGACTAGTAAACAAACCAAAGTATTACAAAGATTATGTTTAAGCTCAATAGATTAAGTTCAATATGTTGTATTTTGAAAGAATACCTTAATCTTGGTTATATCTTGTATAATGTATTTTTTGAATTATATCTTGTGAGAGAGATGTATGTTAGTTTAGTAAGGCACCGCTAGATGCAGTTGCCGCACTGCGCGCTACTCTGTAAGATCTGTACCATAGACAAATGTGACTACTCTGTGACACAAGTGCTCTGTGCTCAGTACACCTGTAACGGAACAGTACAAAGCATGTGCTCGTTTTCTTAAATAAAACTTTTATTAAATAAACAAGTGTTTAACAGGCTCTAACAAGAGCATATATCACTAGTTCTGGTGCATATTTTACAAATGTTAGAACATATTTTTTATGCATTGTCACCGTCAGACGTTTTCTCGAACGTTCGACGGGCCCGGCAGAGCTCGATCGGTTGGGCGCCATCAAGTTCTATAAGTTGAGAATGCGTGGAGGATGGAAGGATGTTGCAATAATAATTCAGAATTTAACGATAGGTTTATTTCTGGTCCAAAACCAGGGAGGTTACATGACAAAAAAAGAAACTGGGTGAAGAAATGACTATCACCCTACCGTTGACTCAACTTGTTAAATTCTTAAAATTAAACATAATTTGCCCGCGGCAGGTCAATGGCCCCTCTCTAGGGCGTCTGGAGACAGCTGATGGGGGCGAAGTTTCCTGGGCAGGCTGGCAGGTCAATGGTAGCCCCGCCGTCTTGAGTCGACCGTCTCCTCCGCTCATTCACGAGATACCTCGCGTGACATATTGGCCCGGCCCAGACAGAAGCAGAGGGCCGCAAACACATGTGGGTGACTGGCCCCGATACACAAATGTGTAACGCTTCGCGATTACGTCGGATTAATGTTCGTGAACGCTCACAGTTGTTCACCGCGGTTGGATAAGATCTGCTACTGTCCCTTAAGCAATCTTACGCACAGCAATCGCCTCGGCAGTCAGCCTCATTCCCAGAACACCGGTCCACTTCGCGACCCGTAGTGCTCTTTTCTATCACAATATCTACGTCTAACACTTGACGTCTTTTTCCAATCTCCTTGTTCGCGTCTTCGCGCAGCGCCGCAGAGCTCGCCTCCCCCCTCCCCGAGTTACCCCTTCTTAAGAAAAACGCTCCCTCCCAATGTTCCTATAATTCTAATTGGCCAAAGTATACTACGTTCTAAATTTCTCTCGCTTAATCACCACGCGAGGATCTCTGGAAATTTCCACAAGATTAAAATGTTCTGTCTCTCTCTCACGCTGGTGCGTGCACGTGTGAGAATCTGTCAGAGTTCGTAATTTTGAAGTTATTTCTAATGATAAACATCGCTAGAGGCACCCTCTCTGGGACGAGCGCAGGTCAGGGGTTTGTTTATAGGACGCCCCTGGCGCCGGGTGGCGAGGTGCGCCGAGAGCCAGAGCAGACAGCTGCCTGTCGTAAATTTTTCGCGGGTCGCTGAGGGAAGTCCCCCGGACGAGTGGCGTCTTACAAAGGCTGCATTCAGTGACCGTTGTTTCTCAAAATGTCATAATCACATTTCAATAATTCCGTCGATTCGAAAGTGCCGCCACAGCATATTTCTCCGTTTGATACAGCATTAACTTTTGAGCCTTACTCATGACCTTGAAACATATCTAGTCTTTATAGGCATAGAAAGTGTATACGAAAGTGTCCCCCTCTCAAAATTGTGGATAGCCATGGAAAATAAACCTTCTAATAGCATATATAGCCATTATTATTATTATTATTATTATTATTATTATTATTATTATTATTATTATTGTTGTTGTTACTACCGTTAGAGAGTTATATACTGACAATATTGCTTAAGTCAAGTTAGGAAATAACTTACCAAAAGAAATAAGGATAAGTAAAGGGCTAAGACAGGGGTGTTGTATTGCACCAACCCTGAACAAACATGTAGCTAGGAGAAGCTCTAAAAAATTGAAAAAAACATTTTAAGGATGGGAATAAAATTAAACGAATTAACATACGAACTTTACATTAACAAAAACGTTAAAACACTTTAAATAACATTAAAAACTTGGGGGTGCTGGATGTCAACGCACAGAAAGAGAGGTAGACCAATACTTACATGGTATGATGGTGTGCGACAGACAATGAAAGATCGCCACAGCAAAGATGATGATTGACAAGATAGAAGGAGATAGAAGCTTGGGAGTTAGAGTCGCTGCATGGTGTAGTTCCCACTCGCAGGAGATGAAAAACTATCTACATTGTATTTCGTTTGATAATATGAGGAGGAAATTGGTACCAAACACAAAAATATTCCAAGTTATTACCTACTTAAAAAGAAAAAATATTCAGCAAAAAATTTGGTACACATCAAAACAAAATCAACGTGCAGGAGAAAACGAAATATTAGAGAGTTAAGATGCATTGGTTCAAGGTCTACATAGGCAGTTAGTATTCCTGTCACATTTGGCAGCTCTCTAAAAATACAGCGCCACGGCCAGGGTGAAGCAGTTTATAAATGCTTGTATTTCAAATAATATTTTAAATACATTTTGGATTTGAATAACTGTATTTTTGAGTTTTTGGACATGTATTTTAAGATTATTTAAATATATAAAATAGGTGTATTTAAAAGGAAGTATTTAAAATACAGATGAAGGCAACGAGGATAGTTTCTTTTGGTTTGATTCTGCTAGTGAATGAACCTCACTGAAACAAAAACGTTCCTTTCAAGTGTTGAATTTGAATTCTCGTCATGTTTAAATTATAAATCTATAGCATTAAAAATGCTGGACAAAAATCCGACAACAAAAAAATGCGTTTATTCCTTATAACTAGAGTCCTTATAACAAGGCCCTTTTTGCCTTTAAGATTTCTATTAATGTATTTTTAGGCAACTTACCCATTATCTACCTTTACCTCAGAAATGGCTTTTGCGAGGATTTTATAAAGCCTATAAAGGCTTACTATAGAGATAATTGCCTAATCAGGCGTTAAGAGGCTACAAGTGCCTATATTGCAATTTGTACACTTTTAATATTTTTTGTTCACTATATTTTATTTTTTACAATTACTTTTTGAGAAACCACGAATAGCCAGGGTGTCCTCCGGTCGAGAAGCTCTATGCCCTGTGTGTTTTTGCCTGTACGTGTCGAGAAGGGACACCGCTTCGAGACGCATGCGTATTTGACACCGCACGGGTTACGTTATCTACTTCGCCGAAGCCAGTCAGGGCGCTCCATAGGACAGGAAATTGCTCTCGTCTTTCCGATCTTCGCAAAAGTTAGTAAGCTGTCTGTTCCTTACCAAGAACACAACTAACTGTCTTCAGAAATTCCCGGCATCTTTCACTTTTAGAATGTAGAATTACACAAGGTAGGCGGAGTTTCCTTCGCTAATTTTGTAATTTCGAACTTTGGTGCAAGCTAGATCAGTA
The DNA here is from genome assembly GCA_964035755.1 of Teleogryllus oceanicus. NCBI lineage: Eukaryota > Metazoa > Arthropoda > Insecta > Orthoptera > Gryllidae > Teleogryllus > Teleogryllus oceanicus. The sequence goes on along the minus strand of CAXIVR010000003.1, from coordinate 53,423,407 downwards.
AATTTGCTGTTCCTGTTAAACATGCTTGCTACAATGCCAAAGAAGTGCATTGCTAAAACAGTGGATTTATGGAGAAAATTCACGGTGGACTGGAAACGTATTTTTTGCCTATGTTGTGAAAGGGTGGTAAACCATGTAAAAATATTTCTTACGACATAAAAACACTGCAACTCATACTCATGCAAAAAATGCGAAAAGTGAGAAAAACTATTCAAACCTTCTTCAACAAGTACAGTCAAAAGATAAAGACAAGACAAATTTCAACAATGACTTGTGACGTACTACAAACATTCCATGTTCAAAATTTTAATATCCAACATTGAACCAGTTTAATCAACAAAATAATTCCACACGAGTCAACTGTTAGAAAATATTATCTAACTCCGCAAAATGTTTTGACAATCGGAGAAATTCTATTTCTTTTTAGAGAATTGTGTTCATGCTTTATGGAGTACGTATTACATACACATTTTAATATTATTCAACCATAATGCTCATATCCCTACCTATTTTTTAATTTTTAAGTGCCTATTTGCCTACCTATTTTCGATCTTTTTAGTGCCTACAAGTCCCACATGTAGCTCTACTTATAACACTAGTTTACGTTCTTCTGCGCCAGTTGAACGACCGTTTTCCTTTGCGGGTTTAATACATTCACCAAGTAGGGTTTTATTTTCTGATGATACGTTTCAAAAACTGGTCGCTTTAAAGAACTCCGCTTATTTGATTATACTTATAAGTTTTGTTCATAAATTTCTGACTGTCAATTAGTTATTTTTGTAATTGACAATAAATGCAGAGACAATAAAATGCAATGTGGCAATTAAGAAATGATAAAAATATTGTATTTACTGTATTTTGAGTATTTGAAGTACTACCTTAAATACGTATGTATTTAGCTATTCAAAACCTAATGTATTTTGAGTATGTATTTAAATACTTATTTACGAAGTATTTTGGTGAAATATTTAAATACTAAATTTAAAATTTGTTGCTCAATATAAAAAAATAAATAAATAAAAAATAAAATATGTTGCTCAAGCCTGGCCACGGCGCATGCTCCAAAAAGTAGTATCAGAATTCTCACGAATTATTTCACGAAGACTCAAACATTACTGAATGTTTTCATAGGTCATGCAAACTAAATAACTAGGTTTGAAGTAATTATATTAACTGCGTTGGTCCCGCGATGACGTTAGCAAATAAGATGTTGCATTGTCTTCACCACAGAGACTAGCGCTAATACGGACCGGCAACATGGCATATGTTGCTGTGCATCACCTCGACCCTGTTTTATAAAATCTTAGATAAAAATTATTAATATCATGAAACAATCTTTGATAATATATTGTTTTAATTCTAGTTTTTTATCAACAAGTTACATTTTCATCTACATGGGACATCAATCACTTACACGCCGGTCGTTTGATATATCCAACTGCGCACCCGCGCAAGGTTTGTGTAAACACCAGGGCAGTTGGGTCTAAAAGCCAGTGCCCCAAGAGGTGATGCCAATCTGTGTTTTCCAAACTATAATGCGCCAAGAATCGCCCTAGAGATGAAAATTGCGATGAGAAATTTCAATATTCATTAGAAACAACTGGAATAAAGCTAAGAAAATTCAGTTAAGTGATTGCAATCACGAATGAACATTTCTTAATTAAGGTCATTAACGAAAATAGGAGTAGGGGAGTGAAACGCGATGCCGTTCAGGCAACAAAAATTTTCCAAGAGTCTTTAGGGTCTTACACTTTGATCCGAATTTTTAAAGGAACAGTTCTGCGAAACGTGTTTACTAAACGTATCCTCCCAGCATTGTTACGTAAGAAACTTTTCTTTGAGTATGCTGTATGTACCCATTCACTAGTTAGAAAGTCCCAAGTTTCGACCTCCTAGACCAGTGCTAACTCCATGAGGCCGAAAAACGGTATTTTTTTGGCATTTTTTGTTTTCGATTTTAAAAACTGTTTTTTTAATTTTTAACATTTTGTGCAACAATAGTACACGTTTGTGATATTCTAATCATATGCGGGTTGCGTGTGATTTTGTTTGTAAATGTCACTCCTATCCTACCCATCCTTCTAGAGATGTCTTACTCCCAGAGTATTCTTTTCCCCATTACAATTGTCCAGTTATACTGCATAACGAATTGTGTTCAAATGACACTGTTCCCGTGTTGAAGACTTAAGCTAGAATACTATCACACACAGATACAACCATCAATTCTTACTTTCTCGTCCTAACAAATGTAAGAAGAGGTCGTATTCTAACTGTGCGCCGAAATACGGCAAAATTTTTCTTTTTGTCGGACTCTGGTAAAGAAAAAACGGATACTGTTACTATATATAGGCAGTTACTTCCCCTAACGTGTAATGTAGCCGGAATCCATGTTTTGTGGGTCTTTGATTCCGAAAAATTCGATTGTCGGCAAAACAACTGAAGGTGTGCCCGACCGCGCTCAACGCCAACGCCTAAGCCGTTCAGCCGATTTTCTCCAAAATTGATATTCCTTGATCGACCTGAACGCACTGGAGGCTTTGGGAGATTCAAACTGATATTTTGATTTTTCAGGGTACTTTACATGAAGCCTCAAATGTATTTTATAATCTCAAAAACCGCTCCAAATTTTTTATTTAACTTTGTCCTCGGATAGTGTAGGAAAAATCGCTTAAGAGAATGGTGAAGGTCTCACGTTCGTTGAAGTCTGCTTTTTCGAAAATTGCAAAAGTGTAATGTATTTTGCGCGATTTATTGGGTAATACTTCTACTTCTACTACAATATTCTACAGATTTTTCCGTAATGGATAACATCTTAAATAAGGTTTTTTTAAAAAATAGATTTTTGGGTTAACCAGCCAACCGGACGGGGCCAGCTAAGCATCTCTAGGAGACTGATTTCGCAAGACTTCGCTGTCTTAGGTTCCAGATTTTGAAAAGTTTGTAATGCAATTGACAGAAAGCAACAAAATGTAGTAAAAGGAAATGAAATTTAAATAATAATCAAAGTATGTGAGAAACTTCTGAAACTGATTTAAAGTTACGCCATTTACGAGTAGCGAGTCTACTTACACATTCTCGCTTTTTCTGAGGTATTTTTACATATTATATACCATAAATGACCTTATATCTATTTCTAAGATGAAATTTTTGAAATAATTATTTAAGACTTCCTTTTAAAGTGTTCTTCACACAATTTAATATTACATGCACATTTTCTTTTTCTTTTGAAATATTTCAAACTATTTATTTTTGTTTAAGATATTAATTTAATAATAGGGCGACATTTTCTATTAGTCCTAGGTCCTACTTGAGTCCTGCAGAGGCTGACCTACCAATTTGCTGTGATGTCTATCACAAAGTTCCGAATTGTTTGGACCTGTTGATTCCAAAAAGGGAGCGAATTTCTCTGCTGATACTGTACTAGCTCGTCCATTTTGTCCATGTGGGCCAGCATTAACCCCATGGTCTCCTGGCGCTGCTCGTCGACGCGGTTGTGTTGCTGATGGTTTCCTAAGTTTCGTGAGCTCGTCCCGGAAGTACGTCGATGAGCCCCCAGGTTCGGTTCAAAGCTCGCTGGCGTAACAGATTCGTCACTTGGTCTATATGAAGTTTTCGTTCTCGGAGATGGCTTTCGCATCTGACCCATGGCGAAAAAACACAAGTTATATTAGGAAATGGAGATAATGGATAAAAGCAGATTAAAAACAAGCAATACAAAGAGTTTAAACGATAAAAACACCAGGGTCTATATACATAGAACAAGAGGACAAAGAAGATAAAGAGAAAAATATAAGAGAAAGAAAAAGCAAGGGTGAATTTAATGCAAACATAAGATAAAACCAGAAAGCACACAGCAACTACTTTCTGTCTTTAGTATGGAAAATCATTTATGCCTCAGTTTCAATTGAATTAACAAATATATCGTTTTGTAAAACTCATTACAAATCATATATTTGGTGCAAAAACTACATATTTTCAAACAAATATCAACACACATTTGACAATTTTAACTGCTTTTCATCCAAGTAAATCAAGTCCCAACAATAAGACGTAATTCACAGACATTATCTCCCAAGTCATTGTTGCATTCCAATCTGATATTCCCTAAAGGCTAGCAATTTTTATTTTTTTTCAAAATAGGTATGAAATAATTTTTAAAAGATTAATTTGCAAATATATAAAACCTCAAATGTAAGAAGTGAAAAAAGAAATATAAATATACAAATTCTTAGTTACGTAGCAACCAACTAATGGAATTACGTTCACGAAGCGCAGTAAATTCGGAGCGGACTGTTTGTCGGCATTGCATACAAATGGTTTCAAAAATTTCAATATAACTTTATTTGTAAATCTGTTTTGTGAACTCATTTCATTAAGAAAATCTTCAAAAGCAACATGTTGTAGAATATGAAATTTTTTTAATTTTTAAAATTTTCGAAAAATGCTTTAAATGAACATGATAACTATTTATGGCTTATTGGTGCTATGGGTCATCTATATCCTTTGCTTAAGGTTCCAAATGTAATCAAACAATTTCGTGCCGTTTATTAAAGAAATTATAAATAAAATTAAAATTCCTTTATTCTCGATACAAAATTTTGCAAAATAAGTTTTTGAAAAATTGGAATATGGTATTTTAGATCTGTTTTTTGTGTTCACTTGTTAAGAAAAATGTTTATTCATAATTGCAGCTGTATGAAAATGCTGGAAAAATTTTGAAAATTTTAGATTTTCGCAAACTTAGGGTTTTCAACAAACAAGTGACCTAAACCATTCTCTTAAACGTCCTTCACAACAAAATTTAGTGAAAAATATTTATTTTGCATGCTGGTAGAGATTAACTGTAATACTAACAGATCTCGAGACCCTCACTCAACTTCAATCAGTCTCATTAGCGGATCAAGCACAAAACTGTGTTCATTATCGGAGTTTCCGCGTCTTCCTTCGCTTATTGCAAGCAATTTCCTGCTGATAAACCTTGTATTCAAGACACATTAATCCGACTTTCATTATTCGTAGTAAGAAATTTTCTTTCCACGTCATTTGAATCATTGTGTTGTCTAATACTATGTAATGCACATTTTTTTTAGACATTTTAATTCGCTTAGCGTTCTCAGAGTAACCATAAAAACATCTAAGGAGATATGCTAGATATATTTGACACATAATCAATGTAATTGTTACTGGATAGACTCCAAAGTTTCTTGTACGAGATAAAATCCACTCATTGATAACGTATTGACGTGGACTCTAAATTGTTTCTATGTTAGTAGTTGAATAAAGCAGAATGAGTGTTCAGGGTTTGTTTCATCATAACTTGCATGGAAACAAGTTTTTAAAGCCAAAATAAGGAACAAACAGCACTTTTTTATTTAAGATTTTTCAAAATATTTAAGTTATCCGTAAAAACGCGAATGCCATATATAAAAGTAGGGCCTTCAGAACCTACGCACGCTGAAGTGCCAGAGTATTATTCAGGATATTTTGCACAATAACGGCAATAACGCATAAGAACACTGTACATTCACATTGTAGGTAATTTTAACCTCATTTCATCCGTTAATACCATGAAAAATTTGAGTAGTTTAAGTTATATTGAGATAAAATAGAATAATTTCCGCTTTTCATGTGCTCATTTACATCACCAAATTCGTGTTCTATCACTAAAATCATAATCGAGAAACAATTCTTACGGACATTAAATGTAGTAATGGTCTTTTCATTTTATATAGGACCTCATTATTTACGAAAAATTGATGGCTTTAGAGTTATTTTGAAAACTGACAAAGGTGGTATTTAGCGTATTTTTTACAAAACTGTATTTCTAGACAAGACTTTTCTTATAAACTTGATATTCGGGATCACAATTCCAAATATAGGAACCAAATATCAAAACTACAATTCAAAACTTTCTGATTTTCTACCATCTGACTGGACTGGAGGCAAATGCTGGCTGGCCATAGTTCGTCAGAGACCCTGCAGCGCTCTGGGAAGCTTCGAGGCTGGAGGGAGGGGGCAGGTAGCGGAACCAGGCTGGTCGGCTGACCCACCCGAGACCTCCTGCCGCATGGATACAACACCCCTGCAAATCCTTTGCACCGCGCGATATTTCACAACACCCCACCAACAACCAGTCCTGTTCTTCCTTCACTTCGCGACGTTGCGCTTAACGGCGGAAGGGGAAACTATTCAAAGGAGGTAGCTCGAAACAAGCCCCATGAGCCCTCTATATACATCTTTACCGGTCTACCAAAGACGTGACGATCCATTGACACCAGAGTTGTGGCGTGTATTGATGTGCTTCGATAGGAAACAGAAAGTCTGAATTGAATAACAATTTTCAACTTAAAGTAAAGGTAACTTTGTGGAATACCTTCGCTGGAAGCGCGCTTGAACCTCTCCTATTTCTCGCGTTTAGAATGACCTGCCAGATACAATTTATATTCAAAGGTACGGCTATTTGCATGACTGTATCGAGTTATTCAATCAAACAGACGAGGATATTTTTGCATGACCGGTATAGATTACATTTTGGGCAGAAAAATGATATGACAAGAAGTTCGAAAAGCAAACCATCCGTTTGGTAGGGGCCGCAAATATAATGAAATTCAACAGCGTTTAGGTATCGAAAATATTCCAAGAATTTTGTCTTGTAAGTACCTTGTAAGAAACTTCTAAAATATAATCGAGATCAGCGGAACGTGAGGCGTAAAAGCACAAGTCGTCCTGATAGTTATCGGAGCTCCGGGATTTGTTTAGCAAAATGAATGCAAGAACTTGGTAAACCTCAGGTAATTCAAGACCAAGTGCAAGAAATTTCTAATTGGAACGGCCCATGTTTTGTGAAAGTGTATTATAGAGGCTGATAGTCCTGACTGCTCCTAGGAAGTTGCAAACCTGGTTGCATACTTTATAATCAACCGACCCATAACATCTCTTTAGTTTTAAATTATGAATACACAATAATAATAATAATAATAATAATAATATAATGCTGACCTGGGTCTGGTTGGGGGTTCAATGCTTCCATACATGTAAACACTATTAAAGTCACTCAGTAATACACCTAAGGAACATCCGATATGGGTCAAAAAGTCATTAGGTCGTGCTCTTCCTCCTCCTGGGTACACAGTTGGGTTCACAACTTAGAAACCAATGAGAGCAGGGCGGGGGAGCTCCTCGTTGCTCAAAACATACACTGCATAAGGAAGGAAAACCTACAGAAACCATGGGTAGAGAGGAATCAAGATGGTGGAAACCCATCTCTGTGAGAGAAACCTAACATGGGGCCAAACCTGCTGCCTTGTGGCAAGGACCTTCAAAGGTTATGAAGAAACCCCATGGTGTGCTGGATGAGCAGTCTGACCCAATCATGGCTAAAACAGCATGTTTCCTAACAGTGAGAGGTGCATTGATTTCAAAACTGGCTGAAGTTATAAAATAGTTCTACCATTTTATGGTGATATGAATAAAAGGGGGAGTGAGCAGACCGCTGCCTAGGACTGCCAGCTAAGTCTGGGGGCTGGTGCAGGCGCAGTAGGACGCTGAACTGGCGTGGGCACCTATCGGGTCATCCGAACTAACTATAAACAAATCAAAGAACCAACATACCTGCGGCATCACCTGCTGATAGTGTTTTGTCCCAGCAGCCGCTTCTGCAACCACCAAGGCAGGGAAAGTTAGGCAAACGTATGAAGTGGACGAGTAACTTGAAATGAGTATACGATGCGCTGCCCACAAGGGTTGATTGCTAAAAACGGAATGATTGGATATTACAAACAGTCTCTGCATGCAATTCAGAGAAAGTGCTCTCTGTAATGACGTCAGAACAGAGGCTCGAGAGCAGAAAAGAGCCAGTTTCCAATCTAATATCAGAAGTAAGTACAACAAATTAAACAGGAAGTAGCAGCAGAAATCTCTTCCAGCAATGAATGCCCATTGACGCAAACTATCACAGATTCACACAGTTTTAAATTCAGATTATTCAAATAATTCAAGTTAGATGAAGCAGATCAGGATCCATCAACACAGTTGCCGAAGAAGACAGAATGAGACATAAGCGACATCTACCAGAGACTTCTGGTCAAGTTCTCAGGATTCTTCTGTTCACCCTAGAATTCACTCAAACAGCAATAGAAATGGACAGCCTGCAGAAGGTAGGTAGGTAAAAGGTAGAAAAAATTAAATATTTTGAAAGCGTTGTAATTGCTAAGTTATCGCGAATAAACTCTAGCCTCCGATTAAACCCTCAGAAATTCAAAACCTTCAAGTCACGCGGGAGTTGGTTACGTAAATAAGCTCCAAGATAGAGATACGAACCCACAAATCGAACTGTACGATGCATAGGCAGAACAAGTTTAGTATCAGCATAACGCAAAGCTTGAAATTCTGTCGGTTGAGTCCGGGAGTCTCATTCTCCTGAATGTAAGGGGTTGTCCAACCCAAACATTAAAAAAATAAAAAAGGCAACGATCATAGAGTCAATCGTTGATTTATTGGTTGGCCAAACAGAGCTTGGCTCATGATGGAAATGCTAGAGATTTGCGTAAATTAGAAGTAACTGCAGTTTTCTTCATAAAGACTTTTGTAAAGATCTTCTTCATAAAGACATAAGGTGTGTAAACTATATCACAGTAATCAAAAAGAGAAAGAAACAAGTGATCTACATAGTCTGAGCTGCATCAGTACAAAGTAATGGTAATATTGATACAACGTTGTCAGTAGCAAGTATGTGGCCTTACACTTTACCATTACACAATCAAACCGCCGGTAATTGTTCAGCCAAAGACCTACATTTCTGCATTTATCCACACGAGTGATTAATTGACTATCAGCAGTCAATCTGAAGCATGACTAGTCCGTATCTAACAATCTGACAGATGGATCCATCACTCAATATACGGTTTTCTTCAGGGTAAACAACAGACCAGTATCAGGACACAAGGCCTGCAAGTCCGAATTCACATTCACAACAGGTTTCACGTATCCTGAGGGATGGAAAGGTGTTTATGATTTATCACCAGAGAACATTTTAAGAGCTCTGTTCTATTCGTAGAAAAAAATTGAAGCAAAGGTATGGAGCGATTTTTGAGAATGTTCTTTTTATAAATTGCATTAATTTCAAGCACAAATCACGCAAAAAACTTTAAAAATAATGTAAATAATATTTTTTTAACAGTTTGTTTTACAACCGATTTTGTTTAAAGAAAAAATCTTTAATTGTGTAGTTTTGAAATGTTAAAATTTTGCAATTTTTGAAAATACAAAGTTCCCGTGAAATGAGTTTTTTCCGCCCTTCCTGCGAAGAAACTCCGTGAGAACTTAGAGAAAAAAAGTTTAAAAAGTAAAATTTATTTCATGCGAGCACATGTGAAAACTTTTTATTTTCTGAAAAATTGCTCAAGACCTTCTTTCGAGATCTGCCTCAAAACAGATTCATCTCAGGGGTAAAGCTCCATATTCAACATTGTAGTTGAAGGAAGATAAGAAAAACATTTCACTTTCACAATTTTTGAAAAATCAGTAATTTCAACTAAAATTAGATCTGCACCATTCTCTTGAGCTAAAATCGGTAGTGGGGGCAAATGGGCGACCTGTGCGCACTCTACTCGGACACCACTTTCTATGGAACTAAAAATTCGACTGTGGCGCCATCTCTGAATGGGACACCATTGCTGGTACCCTCCTCGGCTGCCTGCAGTGAGCCGTCTATGCCTCTTTAGTCTATGGTAAGACAGTTTGTGAATAGCTTGTGATCGGGTTACGATCAGCTTCTTTTCCCCGCCGAGGTGCGGACTAGCGAAGACTAGGAAATGAAGCTGCGAGCATAAACGCCAATAACACGGCATGTTATTGCAGCGGCTAATTGTTCTTTTTGCTAGTAATTTAAATTACAAGAAGGGGAGCTGCAAAGTTATCAAACTTTGTGACAATCTTGAAGAATCATTCGCATCCTCATCACCACCTTAATTAAATGTATTGTAAAGCTTATTTCTGTGAACATGCAATCCCGACTCCACACGGATAGTAATGCTACAGTATGTGTAATATGTAAGTTTATCTATGATGTATGTATGTACTTTCATTTGTAGTATTGGAATGTAAATGCCATCTAAGTAATGGCTAGGGAACGGATTTTCATGTAAATACATATTTTTACAGGGACAAGATAGTAATGTTATGATAGGACGGTAGATTTGAGTAGTTTCTTCCGTAGGGAAGAAGATAGACCGAGGAAGCTACGTTTCCTTTTGATACACGGAGGAAGATAAAACGTTCAAGAGTGTTAGTGTATTTTGGTCTCTGCGTGGAGCCATAGACAGCAGTTTCGGTAAGGTCCAAGTCGTGGTGAGCCAGAGAAATTGTACATTCTCTTCGAAGCGCACATAGATGAGCAAATTGGAAAGATCTCGAGCACTAAGCAGATTGCCGGCCTCCGCAAGTGACCACTCCCCCTAACCTTAACCTATGTAAGGAAGTGGTTAATCACGATGACTTCCTGTTTGAAAGTGAGGAACTTCTCTCTTTCTTTAAGAGTCAGGTCGTAACGGATGATTTAGGATCAAGTGGAAGTAGAACGAGAGAGAGATCCCCATTCCCACCTTCATCCTGACTTTTAATCTCCATTCTCTCCCAGAGAGGATTAGTTCTTGCTTTTATAATTCATAATGTGCGGCAGTATGTACTAAACCCTGTGTACTGCTTCAAGTGCCAGAGAATTGCCACCAAAACTGTGCATGGCCATTTCAGCAAGTGTGTATGGCCAGTGTGTAATTGCTCAGTTTAGTAAATTCAGGAAGTCCACCCATTGATGTGGTCCTGTGCATGTAACCCCGTATCTGGTGTAATACTTAGAATTCTAATTGGAAATATAGTTAGTTATTCAAATTATCGTTCCCATGTCGCGGCAGGAAGTATTATTCCTTCTCGAAGGACATCATGGATAGCCCAAAATTTATTTCTTATTTAATTTTTATAATTATTATATTTATTAATTAAAATTTTTATTACATGGGAGCGTTTTTTTTTAATTAAACATTCAAGTAGTATATGACTTGGTGCAGGGATCACAAAATTTTGAAAACGTGCACAGAATTCACTTCTCCCCATAGCACGTCATACACAGTTTTAACTGTTTTTGTTTTGTTTTTGACGTAAAAATAAAGTAATGCTGCATCACTTCCTATATTAACTGTGAAGGAGACCACGTGGCTAACTTGAATTGCCCTACCTTTCTGGAGAGCGAGATATAGAAGATGAGAGTAGCAAAGAAAGTCCTTCCGTGGGAATGAATATAGAAATGAATGGTTATGTATGTAAGGAATGAATGATGCGTGAATGAAAAATAAATTAAAGAAAATTCACCTAGTAAGACCAAACCAAAACATTACTTAGAATTAAGAATAATAATAATAATTTTGTGAAAGTTAGGTATGCCAAAGTGCTACGAAATAACTAGCAAATTAAATTAAGCTAAAATTAAGTTAGTTTAGTAGTATTAGCTTATTATTTGCGGTGCGCCGCAAGGCAGCAGTTTAATTGTAAGTCATTTAGTAAATAAATTCCCGCCGCCTCAGGAGAGGAAACTAAAGAAAACAAAGTCCTTTCCAGAAGCGAAACGTCGGAACCTGGTGAAGTATCCTCTGGATCTGACTCGATCCTCTCCAGTGCCGTGGTCAAGTCGATTAAATCTGTTCCATGTTGCCAAATGATACTCATATGCTAGTTCTCGTATCACACAGAATATAAGATTCTTTTTACTTTCGTTTACGCAATGGCGTACGCAGTGTAGAGAAAGTTATGTAATGCTGCGCGAAAACGGATTTTCGGAAGAAAAATCGGTATAACGAGAAAGTGAATAAATCTAGCTACAAATTAAGGAACTTCAGCCAGAATCCTGTCTCTGTAGGCCTCGATACCGAAAAATCAACTGGATAGGAAACGCGACTGTCCGTCCCTCTGGTGAATACCACTTGCGCTCTAACCATACGTAGTCTCCTAAATTGGAAGAAATCCCTGTTCATCTGGCTCGAGTCGAAGTTCGGGACGGAAAACAGCCTTAAATGGGGGCACTACATGATACCCTGGGACATTTTCTAAATAAATGGCTTTAATTTTTTCTTTAAATTCTCCTAAGAATGGAGTAATATACTTATAAAGGTATGTGTCAGATTTTCACAGTTAACAACGAATTTTCGAAAATTCCATAAGTTTGATTTTTATGTCTTCAAATAAATTAAAGATAGAAATTTTTCTTCAAATGAAATTTGTTGTCCCTAATTAATTCTTTCATTTATGTCATGTACATTTTTTTAATTCCGTAGTTTTCGCGCAAAAGTGCATGCAATTTGTGCTATTTTGAAAAATAACAAAAACAAGATTTACTCAGTAACTGTTAAATTTTTTTAAACGTGTGAGGAGAATAGTGCTGAATGTACTCTGAGATGACATAAACACCATTTAACCCTATTCTTTTGTTTTTACACAATTTAATTTTTTGACTAGACTCGCTTCGTTAATATTTACATTACAGGCGATTTCTTCACATAATTGCGTAATGAGTATATGCGCTTTAAATGTCATATAACATTTATCGAAAACTGCCAATTTGAAATGGAACTCATTATATCTTAGTCTTTTTGTTGGGTCCCTGGCCACGTGGGAATAAGAGGAAACGAAATAGCTGACCAGGCAGCAAAGTCCGCCATGAAGAAACAAGAGTGAGACATCTTTACAGTCCCCGCGGAAGACACTAAGCTCTTTATCGAACACTCTATCCTCAGTGAATGGGAAAGAGAGTGGTAGAACTCAGCTCCCGAGAATCAAGGATTTCATAAATCCTTGGTCCTCCTCATATCGTGATACTTTTTGCGAGATTATTCTAACACGCCTTCGGATCGGTCACTGCCATTTCTCCCACGGATATTTACTCCGCGGGGACCTGCCCCCTGTACCCTATATGCGAATACTGCAAAATAGATCTTACCGTGGAGCATGTTCTCTTGCGCTTAGGTTAAGTGAGAGCCGCGGAAGGCACCACCTTGCTAACCCCTTAGCGGAGATTCTTAGAAATTACGAATCTTCTTTCTGCAAGCTTTTTACGAGAGACTGACTTCTACAGCCTCATCTGAGAGAAGAAGATAATGCCAATTGTTTGGCTTTTAGTCCGAGATTTTACAGTAATTCTCTCTTTTCTGCCGAACTCTTTTTTATTAGGACATCTTCATTTAAAATTTTACTACTTTCCATTTAAAATTTTGGTGTTTTTTATAGCTTGCCTGTAACATTGCGTATTGATCTTTAAATAATTTGAGACGGGCGCCACGACCTTATTTGTGGAAACGCTCTATAATTCTAAAATCGACAACCTCAGACCGTTGTAGTCCATGAATAGCCGAGTTATCATCACTCGTAATAAGAAAACTAACGAAACATGGAAGAAAAAACAAATGTATTTGGAAATTTATTTTGTTTATTATCTTCTGGGTCGACTATCTTTTTCTTAGGAAGTCTTATTTTCCTCTCCTAATTTTCTGTATGTAACTTGATGATCTATACGCTTTTCTAAAAGTGAAATGACTATGTTTACTTATCTCTATAATAAAATAAACCCATAAGGTGTATTTCTGTCGACTCTACGAGCAACAAAACGCGTTTTCCTGGAAGTTTTTATGATCTGACATTCCATTTCGTTTATATCTAGCGCATTCCCCACCCAATTGTTAAGGCTGTCAATTGAGCTTTTCTAATTTATCTTAGTTTCTTCTTCGTCCTTTACAATCATTGCTGTGATTCGCTTGGAAGGAACTTTTAATTTACTTCTGCATTTATTCCATAGAAACCAAAATATAAGTTTGAAATCCATACTAGCAAAACATGCTGGATTGTTATTCCTATGATGGTTAAGATTAACATATAGGAAGGGAATATAAGAATAGGGTTAATTAATAATAAGATTAATGTTGGGTTGGGGAGAAAACATCACGAAACTTAAAGAGTCGACCGCTTTGCCTACAACACAGCTGCCGAGCCCACGCACTGACGCTCGCCGTGGTTTCCGCAGGGCTCCGTAGGAGGAGAACATAAAGAGTCAGGCCCGCGCCCGCCAGCCAATCAGGGAAGCTGGTGCGGAATACATGTGCAGTTAGCTTAAATGTGCACCGGTAGGTAATATGCGAACTCGACGGGAGGATTTTGGAAACAACTAGATAGCTAGGGATGTTCTGCTGCTCTCCGGAGGAGAAATCTAGCGGTCGGCCGCTCTGATAGGTAGTTTTGTTTGCCGTGGTTTCTTCGATCAACACCAGGCGAATGCGATCGAACCTTCAAGATGATACACAAGTAGGATTTGAGGATGTGCAGTAGACTATTGTGCATCTCTTTTGGAAATGCAAATTTATAATAATGCAAATTTGAGCTGAGCTGTAGGCATGTGAAGAAGACAGTTACGATTGTCGCTCCTGCCAAGTGCGAGGTTTCGCTTTCTTAAACAAAAAGGGAATGCTACAACATTCACAAAAAGTTAGCCGAGTGTACGGTAATAAACTTCAAACAAAAGAGTAATGCTGGCTTCTGTCCTCATCATGACAAACGCCGCGGCGCGCCGCCCGTCACAGTGCTGCTGTAATCAAACGACTTCTGAGGCCAATGGGTCGTGCTTGATCGTTCGGCGTGGACCCGACTTCTAGGGAAGTGATTTTTATATTTTCCTCAAATTCAATTGGCTACGCAGCTAAAGTTTGCAGATCAACGAGAAACTTCAAAGCAAAATTCAGGCCCGTCTGGCATCAGTGGCAGCAAGTTCGACGGCGAGGGAGTCGAAAAGTTTGTTCACAGAACACACAAATGCCTGAATCTTCACGGTGATTTTATAGGGAAGTAAGAATCTACATAACGTTTGGTAGTAAATTCATCCTTTAATCTAGTCTTTTTGTTCTATTTCATCGAAGGTTTCAAAAAATGACCTTCGTAGTAATGTGACAACTACAAGGAGGACTAAAAGAAGTTTATTGACCGCAATAAACAAGTTAATTTTCAAGGTTTATTCACATACATTGGCTTTTGTTTGTTAGTATTTTATATATTCAAATTTTTGTAATCTTGTGATACCGCTACCCACCCCAAGTAAGAGTATATCACTGAGAGCATGTGGTCGTTCAATATCCGATGGCAAATCCTAGTTTATGAAATAATGACTTTTGTGATTGTGCTGATCGCTGTGATTTCTTCTTTGTTTCTGAGACGCAGACAAACTTCTCGCAGGATTTTAAGGGAATGCTTGATCACGTGATATCTCGTTTGCCAAAAGAAAGGCAAATACTTCTTTATTCCGCCACATTTCCTCTGTCTGTGAAACAGTTTATGGTAAGTGCCCCATTTTAGTATCATCCATTACAATAATTCTACTAAGTTTGCTACTTGAACAAAATGTGTTTAGGATTCTATAATATTTTATATTCATAATATATCGTTTTTTGCCCGAGAAAACTGAATAATCTTCTATCATCATTGTTTCTACGTGCTAGCTGTATTACCAGAAAACTTTAATGAGGAGAAATTTAAATGGCATTTTTCGAACGTCATTAATAGTAATCGGATCCTGCTCTTAACTGCGCGCCATGCGTCGATCAGCAATGTATGTTTTTTGTACATGTTACTAGGCAAAGTTAACTCGTGCCAAAGTTTCACTTTTCTGCTGAAATTGAAGTACCCAGGAAATATTATGCGCGAATTAGTTGTGTTCAACTGAAGAAACTGCCCGAATATAAAACTAGTACTATTCCACCCCACCGTCTCTTGATACTGATTCATGCTTATTCGTTGTACACAGCTTTAATAAACTGATTTAGAAATATTCTTCACAGGAGAAGCATTTGCGGGACCCATACGAAATTAATCTAATGGAAGAACTGACACTGAAGGGAGTAACACAGTACTACGCTTTTGTACAAGAAAGACAAAAGGTTCATTGTTTAAATACTTTATTTTCAAAGGTATGTGTCTCAAAATATGAATTTATCCAAAATACATAAATATGTGCGTTACTATTTGCTGTATATCTAGTTGCAGATAAATCAGAGCATAATATTTTGTAACTCGACTCAACGTGTGGAGCTCCTCGCTAAAAAAAATTACAGAACTTGGATATTGTTGCTATTACATTCATGCAAAAATGGCACAAGCTCATCGCAATCGAGTTTTCCACGATTTCCGAGCTGGCCTCTGTAGAAATTTAGTCTGTTCAGGTGAGTATATAATATGAGGAGACCATACTCTGGTGCATGCTCCATATTCATAAACTATATTGTAGGTTCTTATGTTTTTCCGTGAAACACTGAACCGTATTTCTCTGGGAGCGTTTAATACATATTCTTGTGATATAACAGAAAGTATAAGTGAATGTATTGTGAAGCAAAAACTGTTGCATTTTAACTTTCCCCTACATCTCAACATGTGAAAATGTGAAAATATATTCCCATGTTTCATCATTGTTTTAAAAATGGAACTTTCTTTTCTTTTTGGTTCGGAATTTTTAATTTTTTGGTGGCTAAAGTAGAAATACTGTGTGTTTTATATTTGGGATCAGTTCGCGAATTTAAACGTCAAATAGAAAAATGCAGAAACTCGAAAATTCAATGCGTCTCGGTGACAATTTTGTAAATGCCCGGTAAGGTAGCATTTTATTTGTGAAACACTAAAATCACCTTTTCATTCCTATTTTCGGTGTGACTTCACACCTTGAAACACTATCGTCGAGAAGAAAAAAAAAAAAACATGCGAAAGTGTAATGTCGACATACGTATCAAAGTTCAGAAAACCTGGAATAGGAATCTGTTCTTTTTAAGTACATTATTAATATGCCCTGCAGGTTGTTCGCGAGTGATAGTTTTACCTGTCGATACCTTCACCGCTGTACCAATTTATTCCCTCCCTCTGAAGCAAAACGCCTAAAAAGCAGAAAAATATATTTTTCACTTTACAACTTCTGAGCCAGTTAAGTCTTTTCAGTATGAAATTTTTAAATATGTTCCTAGTTCTCCGCAATGTTTGCAATTTCGTATACTTCTACTAATTAGTTAAAGTCTTACTACGCACTGTAGAAAAATGCAATGCTACTGCCAAAGTGCCGATTTTGCGACTGCAAAACTCGTATTGTGCATCCCTAACACCGAAAAAGTTGAATTTTGTTGTTCCTGTATGTAGTATATTGCTTCCTCTAATATACTTCAGAGGGGAAGATGCTCCGGAAATCAGGACACTGTGGTGTTCATGAAGCCACTTTCCGTTGCCGAAGGGGTTAGACCAAACCTGACCTGCAATAAAAGCCGGAGGGGGTCCATGTGGCTCGATGTGACCGTCTGCCACGAGGATGGGTCTAACTCTAAAAGCAGGGGAGGAAAAGTGATAAAGTACCAACCAGTCATTCCCCAGCCCAACTTCATGAGTGCCCAACGCCAGAATCCCTGCTCAGGTGGTTGAACCTCTGGGCGTGCCACGATCAATAGTCAGCGCCCTAAGACGTGTTGGGACTGTGTCTCGGAGGAGATTTACCACTATCTCGTTAATTGCTCTCAGAAGGTCTATTAAGCTCTACGCACAATTTGTAAATGATGAGGGAGCAATTCGGCATTCCAGTTAGTAAATGCAGGAAAGGAACTTCATAGTCCCTTGGGGAAGTCTAGGGAACCCAAGGGATCCTAAAATGCCTAGAAATTCCTTAGTTACCACGACTTTAAGTGGGAAGTGTATGCTATTTAATGTAGCATATAGAAAATTGTGTAGTCAAAATTTGTTTTATGGGTCCTTTTGTACAGAAAAATTGGTTTTCGGGGAAACGTCCACTGCCATTGAACTGTCAAATCGCGGATTGAAAAAATCCCCCCTCCCGGCAGCGAATCGCTTCTTCCGTGCATTTGATGTTCAAAAATTTCTCCTGTAACAAAGTGAACCGTATATTTGTTCTGTACTTTTTTAGTATTCTTTGTTGCCCAGTGACATGTTGCTGGGTACCTACGGCAAAATTCGCTCCGTGTGTTGTCTAAACGAAATTGATTACTCAATTTTGTGCTACAATCCTTTATGCACCGCCCCGTTTAAACAGGTTTGTGATGCCGGAGATGAACGCCATTACATACAGATTTTTTCGTAATTGTTACTCGTTGCAGTGTTCCAAGCCTTTATTCTGCATTGAACTCGGAGTAATTCTCCTTTAACTTCGACATTTTAATGAAAATTTTGTTGCCTTTTATCCCTATCACCTATTATCTGGGTTTCTTCGCACTCGGTCTTGAGCAGCTTAACATCCGTGACCATAGAGCATTTAAGCAGTCAACTACCGACGTCGGGGAGTACTCGTTTTTTCTCCACAGCGCACGGTGTCTCCGATTGACATAAGGATTGTCTGAACGCGACGTCGAATTGGTCTTCCCAACTCCTTGGTCGCCTTAAATGTCATGTTGGCATATCACGTTGAAACAAATGCTTTTATATCGAATATATCGACGTTTAGTGTTTTCTTCAAAGATTGCGAACTCTAAAGCGTGTAAATTTGGATTTACCCTTTTCGTGGTGTAAGTAACGGTCATGTAAAACGTGTTAGTGATGATAATCCATATGGCAAACATGAAAAGTTTTTGAATTTAAATAATTCTCAAATATTCTAAGACCTATCTCGTAACTGAAAGCGAAGGCGTCCGTAAGCAGACTAATATTCTGGCGAAAATGCACTCATCGCCGTGGAAGGCAGTACTAAGTGAAGGTTGACATTTAATCTGTATCTTCGAGGCGGCGTCTCCTGGACAATCTTTTTCATAATTGTTTGCGCGAAAATTTTGTTTAAGAAATTTTCAAAAGAGCTATTATTGGTGGTTATGGGCAAAACCAATTAAGATTATTTTTACTTTCTCGTATACATACGTATATACGGAGTAATATACGTAGTATAGAGAAAGTTACGTAATGCTGTGAAAATCGATTTCGAGATTTCAACGGAAATACACGTTTTGGGGTCCCCTGATAGCGAAGAATGGTGTTTCTCAAAACGTCCCTATCCGTCTGTGAATACTTCTAGGGCCTAAACAACTCTTACGATCTTTTCCAAATTGAAGAAACCTCGGGCGATCTGGCTCTCGTTGGAGCTTTGAAATGTTGAAAACCTTCTTTAAAATTTGGGTTTCTTAAGTCCTTCTTAGTTCTTAATTCCTTGTGAGAATAGAGTAAAGAACGCTTATAAAGGTAGCATATGTTCGATTTTCACGGTTAAATCTGTATTTTCGAAAATTGCAAAAGGTGCTTTTTTTACGTCTTCCTACAACTACGAAATTGAAAACAGGTTTTTTCCTTAAAATGAAATTAGTTGTCCATAAAGTGTTTTATGTAGGTATGAGGTGTGTTTTTTTTTTTTTGTTGCAAATTTTAGTAGTTTGTGTGCAATATGTGCAATTTAAAAAAATAACAAAAAAAACAAGACTTTCTCAAAGTGCTCCAATTTTTTTCTTTCAATTTTGGTAGGGTTAGTGCTAAACGAACCCTATTAAATGACATGACCGCCATATTGCTCTCTTCTTTTTGTTCAAAAATTACAAATTTGTAATTTGTTTTACTTGTCTCCCACGACGGTAATATTTACATTAGGGGCGATTTCTTTACATTATTATATTTATGAGTACATATGGTTTAAAGAATATCAAATAAAGTTCTTTGAAACTCAATGCCTTGTAAAATGAGCTCCAAATTCCGAATTTTCATAAAAAGGTTTAAACCCCATTTTCTCAAGAATTACCCAAATTTTTGGCGATAAAGCACTGCACTTTCAGTACGACGCTGCCTGTTTTCTTTATCTTTTGTTTTTTCTCTAAAATGTAATAAATGTATTTTTAAATACTCTTCATTGCTGTTAATGTGTGTGTATGTATATATATATATATATATATATATATATATATATATATATATATACACACACACACACACACATTATTAGATTTGTGTGGTAAGTGCTTCAAATGACTTGAAATGAAGTTTCTCGAAAACTCAATAGATTCTTGTGAAAGAGAGCTTCAAATTTCGCATTTACATTAATGCTTAATCGTCATTTTCTTAAAAATGGCTTCAAATTGTTCTATGAAAATTTCTATTTAGGATGAGGTTTTACCCTTCTTTAATATTCTTTAAGTCATATTTCGGTTCTTCTATTAACAAACCGAAAAGTTGAAAAATTTCAAAAATCCGAAATCGGCTGAACCGACAATGGCGCTGAGAGGCGTTACAGGAACCTTAGATATACTCACAACGAATGAGGATCACAATTTCTGAGCAAGTGAACTGATTAGGTTGCTCAGGAATTCTATAACATTTGTTGCGCTTTCGTGAACACTATCTGAAGTAAATATACTATTAAATGATCATAAAATCGATGTAATCCACGATAAATGCATTAAATATTACGGAAAAGGGTAAAAAATGATATATTAGACGAAATTGACGAAAAATACAGAAAAATTATGTAAAAATGGGTCATTTCTTTTTGTCATAACATAGAATTTATTTATATTCTGAACGGCGTTGTTCTAAAGTGAAAAAAAAAAACATTCAAATATCCCGTATGCTGTGTGAGGTAAATGTATAGTTGGAAGCTGGCTTAATTGCGAGGCTGAGGAATGCGCTCAGTGTTCATGGAAGCTGCTCCCCTCCCCGCCCAGTCCGCAATTAGTGGCTGTCCCAAGAATATTGCTCCAAGTATCCATAGGCAAAAATTTAAACAGCAAACGAGAATAAGTAATACAAATAACTCAAAAGAAACACCGCTCCTCGCATGCAAACAAGGCAGCTCCGGAGTATACCAATAGTGGACAGTTTAACTAATTTTTTTCGTTGTTTCTCAAATCGTGAATAATATTTATTTCCTTTTCCGTATGTATTTGTTTCGGCACCAGCCCTTCCTTTACTAATTCTTACAATTAGCAGATCAAACGAACATTTTTAGTATTTTTTGTTATTCGTGTGAAGTTACAAAATGCTTGTAGAGCGAACACCAGGAGAATCGATGGAACGAGTGGTGGCCAGTGCTTGACCCAATAGTGGACACGACATAAAATCAACTAAAATTACTGAAATTGAATGCTGAATAGATGGTTATAGCATTAAAACACCATATAACATGAAATCTTGTAATTGATTTAGCAGAGCTTGTTTGTAATCAGGCAATACTTAATACTGTGTCTTCAAATCATCGAAGACCACTAAAAACATTTTAAAACATTTATTTGATACATTCAAACGACTATAGACTGCCACAAATGATAGTCACTAAGGATTTGTCTTCTGAAAGTAGCAGAATGCAGTTCACAATTAAGATAAAATCTCTTCACATGGGTTCATTGGGTTCTAAACAATTTTAAGTTCCCATTATGTTCTGTAATGCAGCTGGTGGCAGGCTCTTCAAAGAGATCATAATACCCCTCTCCAGTGCCAATACTTAAGTCATCGGAGCTATTTCCGGATGGATTCCAAGATTCGTCTTGTTTTTAATCTCCAGGTCTTTCGTGCATCCTCCACACCTGGTAACAGTTTTCTTCGATATATGTATGTATGACCCCCAGCTGGAGGTATGGCGTTCTTTCCACCTTGCACTCTTGGGGCCTTTAGGGGACGGCTCCCTTTGTTTCTAGTAATCTCTTTCGTCAAGATATTTTCGCGTCCGCTTTAGCAGGGACACTTCACCAATTAGAAAACGGTGTTCCCCAGGGATTGATTCTGAGCGTCCCTGTTTCCCATTGATGTCCATAGTATTTCATCAGTAATTCGTGGACCTGTGAAATCACTGTTCGTCGACAACTTTGTCATTTTTTGCTCCTCCAAGAACATGCAAGTTACTGAGGTGCAGTTACAACTTCTCAACAAATTGCAGCAATGGAACGATGAAATAGGATCAAAGTCCTCTATCTGCATGCACTTCTGCAGAATTCACCACCTTCATCATCCTCCTGACCTTTTCTTGTGGGACATCAGCTTCCATTTGTTAATTCCGCAATTTTCCTTGGCTTACGTGAGACAAGATCTTCACTTGGCGCAAACACATCCGTAAATTACAGTGCCGATGTGTCTCACCTTTAAATATCCTTCGCACTTTAACTGGTAGCTCTTGGGGCGCAGACATTGTCTCTCTAGCGCTTTCATAGGACCCTTTTCCGCCCTATTCTGGATTATGGATGCATAGTGTAAGGGTTAGCTTCTTCAACAACCCTCCGGCCATTAAATACCATACACAATGCCGGTATAAGGATCAGTACAGGCTCCTACCCCACGAGTCGCATCGAATGTCTCTTGTCAGAGGCTGGAAAACCATTTCTGAGCCGAAGGCGAGATATTTTGATTGCCTCATATGGCGCGAAATTATCTGTGGATACTTTCTTACGCCAAACAGTCCTCCACGCAACCCACGTAACTTCGTATGCACTTAGGCCATCGTTACCCCATCCTCTGGGAATCCTTGTCCGTATGCTTTTACAGAAGCTTAATGTACAATTGCCGAACCCTCTGAAAATCCCCCCTCCGGAACCTTGTTTCCCCTTGGGAACTTCAGCAGCCCTTAGATTACCTTAGATTGTGCAAACTCCCTTAATCCTCCAATCTCCCTAGTGAATTTCCGCCTGACGGAATTTCAGACGATAAAATCTATGCATCCTGGCCATTACTTCATCTACTCGGATGGTTCCTCCCAAAATGGCAAAGTCGGATGTGCCTTCTACTGCCGTAGTGCCACGCGAAGTTTTCGATTAGACTCTTCGGGCAGCGTCCATACTGCACAGAAGTATGCGCTCTTGGAGGCACTGAAATTCGTTGAATCTATGTCATTAAAGAAAGTAGTGATATGCACTGATTGAAACATTGAATTTCCTTCCTCTCGTCGTGTGACCCTCTACAATAACATTTAAAACACCATATTCAACATTTATTGGTCACGGTCTATCATAGCGTTTTGTTGGGTCTCTGGACACGTGGGAATAAAAGGAAACGAAATAGCTGACCAGGCAGCGAAGCCCGCCACGAAGAAAAGATAGTAGAAATACTTTGACACGGGCGCCAATAACCTTAGTTTAAGCGCCTTTTAAACCTAATCAATCTATCAACTAGCTAATTTGGAATTCCTGTCATCGTCGGGACTCGAACCTAGGACCTCCCGGTCATATTTTCGGCAAATGTAGACGTCTGTTCTTATAACATACGACGTAGGGATTGTGTTCATTAAGTGTCAGGATGAATGGCTCTCTAAAACAAACTAGTGGTATTCCCAAAGCACATACTTTCTCGCATTGCTTTTAAATACCACGCAATATTATACTTCTACAAAAACAGCAAACGCGATTTCAACCAGCTACATACTTTTCTGCTTTGAGACCTGATCACAGTTCCTCAGTTAACTTTTCGGCACCCATACCACTTCACAGGAGAGACCGATATTGAAAATGACTTACACACACTTCCAGTTCATTTAGTACCCTAGTTGATTGTATATTTGAGTAGAATTGCTTCAAATGATTTTCAATTAACTTTCTTAATAGTTTTCTTCACAACACAGAATTGTAACAAATAATTATCCCTGAGCGAGGCTTGAATCAGCGGCCCCTCCATCTGGACCTCTGAAACTGTGACCGCAATTTAATTATCTCGGCCACGAGGATTGGCACTTCAACAATAGTCATTGGGGCTTGGGTGTTTCTATTCTAGTATTAACAGCCGAAAAAATGATAAAATGTGAAACAAATGCCCTTTGAGCAGAAAAAGATGGCAATTGCGAAGGCCTAACATGGCGCGGAAAATAATTTTTGTTGGTTGAAAACACTTTCACTTGTTCATGAAGCAAAATTAAATAATGGAAAAGTTTATTATGTTGTGAGAAAGTATTGTTACGATTCTAGGTGGTGAATTAAAACTCCAGTATTATTTTAACGAAAACGTTTATTTTGTTTCTTAAAACAATCACTGAAAACACTTCTTTATACGTCACATTGATTATTTATTTACACTAGACTTCTCTTGATTATTTATTTACACTAGACTTCTCTTGATTATTTATTTACACTAGACTTCTCTTGATTATTTATTTACACTAGACTTCTCTTGGTTATTTATTTACACTAGACTTCTCTAATATTTATTTACATTAGACTTCTGCTATTTATTTACACTAGACTTCTTGGTTATTATTTTACACTAGACTTTCTTGGTTATTTATTTACACTACACTTCTCTTGATTATTTATTTACACCGTTCACCTCTCTTACACTGTCGCGTACCCCTAAGCACTGACCACAGATCGATGCACTGGCCGCAGTCCACTACACAGACAACAGTTGGATGCACTGATTACGATTGACGTCACTCAGCACAATCACTGTACTGCGATTTACCGCGATGCACACACTTCAGACTTAAGACTGACTCACGGTCGCCGGCCTCCGCCTATTTATACTGGATAGGGCGCCGTCGCGAATTTTCTGGACTTTGCGATACGCCCACAACACAATGGGACTAGCTACTTGGAGGTCTGCCGGCTGATGACGCAATCCGCGCATACAGGTAGTTCGTGGTGGTGCCAGCAGATGACGCAATATTCGTTACAATATTGTGTTGCGTAACGCAACTAGCTTATCTTAAGTAATTGTTTTTGTGATTAGAATACTTCAGATGGTTTTCAATAACGTTTCTCCAGTTTTCAATTATTTTCTGCGGCAACAGATTTGTGACTAATAATCCCCAAACATACGCTCGAACCTGCGAACTATCCCTTCGAAGAAATAACTCCATAAATGCCGAATAACCACCTCGGCCATTTTGGGGAATCATGGGATTTAACATTCTGTAATAGTAAAGTGTGTGGTTGCCTCAGTTCTAGAATTTGGCAGCCCCCCCCCCCTCAAAAAAAAGTAAGAAAGTGTGAAAAAATGTTCTTTGGGCGTCAAAAGATGGTAGGTGGGAAAGGAATAAGGCATAACCCAAAAGCTAGTCGAGACTAACGAGTTTAATTAATCAAAAAGTGCGAAAAAGAACTGTGCTTTACAAGAGAACCAGCTTTTTTCTAAATTTAGTAACAAGATTTATCCACTTCGTTACCCGAGCCCATCCATAAGATTTTTTATGGCTGAAAATTCGCCTTTTTTTCCGGCGCACAATTACATTACAAGTTTTTCTTCTTAAGAAGAAATTATAAGACAAGCAAGTAAAAAGAAATTATAATAATCAATAATAATAATGATAATAATAACCCCCCTGATGAATTTCATGCAAGACTTGCAACGTGATAGTTGATACTGAGCCCGTGCAAGTGCATGTCCTGCGTGGTCCTAGACGGCCGATTCGCGAGCAAATAATAATAATTTCGGAACTGTTAGGGATATCTTCAGTTGATCCCATGGATTTTGGTTGCATTAAATGTTAAATATCCATGTTGGTATCATTAGTTTCCTTAACGGTTCTTTACAATTTCCACAGAAAGACTAGATTTGATGTGACATACATTTACAAATCCAACAAGAGTTAAAAACTTGTTTAAAAGTTCGAAATATGACATACACACATCCAGTTTACCTTAATGGTATTTGTGATTTGAATTCCTTCACATGGTTTTCGATAGAGTTTCTGAAATTCTCAATCGTATTCTATGGCAACAGAGAATTGTGACAAATAATTATCCATGAAAGAGACTCGAACCAGCGACTCTTACCTCCGAAACGCTGAGTCCATACCAGACCTCTAGCCACTTCGGCCACAGAGACGACATAAGGAATTGACACTCTGTCATTCGCATAGTTGTTTCAGTTCTAGCATTAGGCAGCCGAAAAAATTGAGAAAATGGGTAAGAATGTCCTTTCGGCGGCAAAAGATGTCAGCTGGAAAGAGATCAAGACCATCCAGAAGCTCGTCGACACTAAGGAGATTCAAAACTTAACTAGTGCGAGAAAGTCTGTGCTACAGCACCTAGTTTATTTATTACCAGAGAACGGATTTTTATGGACTAAAAATATATGAAATATGTAAATATATTTGTAGTTATTTTTATCAAAATATGGAGTTGAATATGGATTTAATATGATAAAATATTATTTTATCATACAATGCATTTGTCTGTGGAGCAGTTGAATTCCAATGTCTCAAAGTTCTGAGACGTCATGGTGACTTCTGGGTGGCAGCCTCTGAGGGTGATGGAGTTGTGTGGATACTGAAATGAGATGCATTTCTAATGAGCATCCAGATCTCAAGGTCATTGTTATACAAATCCAATAATTCTCGCACTGCCCTTCACCCAGCGGGACACTCGGACCCGACAAACAGAGCTTTTATTTATTTATTTATTTTACGTCAAAAAAAACAGTTAAAAACTGCGTATGACGTGCTATGGGGAAAAGTGAATTGTGTGCACATTTTCAAAATTCTGTGATCCCTACACTCTGGAGTCATACTACTTAAATTTTGAATTTTGAAAGGAGAAAAACAAAACTCCCATGTAGTAAAATCTATTTTCAAGGATAAATAAGTACAAATTTAGGTCCCACATTTCGCTGCGATAACATGAAATCCATAATTTGAATAATTGTATTTCCCACTGAATTCTAGAAGACGTGCACAGAAAATGAAGTTACATTTATGTCCAGAAGCAAAACAAGGGGCCATCTCAACATTTGCTCAATGGATCAGGGAAACTGGACGAAAAACCTGATCGAGATGGGTTTCAGGGCTGGAGAGGGAATATATTCCCATTGTCAATTCTAATTTCAAAAACTCTGTTTAAGCAATTAATACAAAATTTTAAGCTCGTATTGTTGAGATGTATTTTTTAATATTTAATAAAATTTCAGACTTAAGCTTAATATGCTATTATATTGACTGATTTTATAAGAAATTGAAAATGTGAGTTATTCAAATATGAACCAAAACTCAAAATATTGAAACATGGAAAATAAAAAAGTAGCGTTTTTCAAATCTACACATTGTGTATATGTGTGATGTGTTAAATTTTGTAGTTTTGAAATTGTTTTTTACAATTTTCGAAAAAAACTAGTAATACCCAAAAATGGGACTATCGTCAAATTTTTTACCGTCCCTTATTACAAAAGTGGAGAAAATTTAAAGAAAAAAATTGAAGAGGTTTTTAAGAAACAAAGTTTTCATAAATTGTAAGTGCAAATTGCGCAAAAACCATTCTTTTAAAAAAAATTGTACTTGACCTTATTTAAAGTGCTCATTTTGTACAACTGCCTTTGAGGCAAAAATCTCTATCTTCAATTTTGTAGCTTTGAATTTTTTTGCAATTTTCGAAAAACGGGAACAATCAACGAAAATGATACTCTTGAATGTCCTTTGCACTATTCAACAACAAAATTTAATCAATTTGGAATTCAACTTGACCCTTAAGCCCTTATATTTATGTGCGCCGTATTTACGTGTGTGTGAATGCATAGAAGAAAAGGAGAGTAATTACATGATCTGTTAATATTTGACTATCGATCGACAAAGTTTCATTGTTCAAAGTGTCTTCCTGTTATTTCAACATTTAGAAATTGGCACTTCGTTGTCATACTTAACATTATCCTTGTGGTTTACGGAACTGAATTTTCTGACTTATCGTGAATTTCGACTCGCATATCCACATTTCAGAGGAGAGCCGAAATTTATCTTTTGAGAAGTTTCAAGTGATAATGAGAGTACCGGCTGAGATAGCTCAGGGCCAGCAGTGTCTGGCAAGGAGTCCCAACGGTGGCAGGTTTTAGACTCTACCTAGATAGCTTGATCGAATTCAGCCTCTATCTGGAGAGGAATTCCAGCCACCGGCTGCTCTGATCGATTGTATTTCGTGGTTTCTCAGATTAGTGCCAAACGAATGCAGAAGTTGAATGCGATCTTTTCGTCCTCGTACAAACACAAACTTTTCCATGTACTACATTACCACACATGTCAAGAGATCAGCTTAGGAGCTTACCCTTGATTCCAGGTCCCTCTCAGATTTCAGATCTGAATTTACTGTTATAAATTTATTAAGAATTAACTTTTAGGCCAAGAAGAGAGACATTTCAAAACAGAATAAAAACGAAATTGTGTTAGTTTTGTGAAATTTCTACAGTCAAACCTCAGACATCCATCAGTCTCATGTAACTTTCTTGTGTAATGGTTTATTTCGTGGAACAGATTGATTTCTCATAATACCCATAAATATTCTGGCAATCATCTGCTTGTGCAGTCAGCCGCCTGGCATATTTCAAAAGTGCCTGTATTCCACGATCACAATTTCCTGACGAGTTCGAGATTTTGTGTCGTAATGCCACAAATATCCGGAAGACCAGTAGATTGGTAGTATATACAGAGACATATTGCGTTTTTAATGCATTTTTTTAATTAGAGAAACACTAGTTTTGTAAGCTTTTGATACAGAAAAATTGTATTCTTCTTGCCGTGTAGTAAATGATTTCCTCTAACACTATGTGCAGTCACAATTCCAATTTTTGGATCCATACCGAAAAAATGGTTTATGTCAAAACGTCTGCCCTTGTCATAAACACTAACGCGTAAACCGCAGTATTTTCACCAAACTTGACAGTCCTCGACCGATCTGGCTAATGTTGCGGCCCCTTGAATTTCAAATTTTATTTTTATTTTTGGAAATACTACACATGAAGACTTAAAAATACAATCAAAATTTTCTCAGTTCCAATTACTATTGTCGCATTACGAAGTTCTTTGTAAAAAGAGAAAGTTATGTAATCGTGCGCCGGAAAACTATTTTTTTCCCGAATAGGATTATGGAATTAATACTGTTATAGAAATTATGGAAGTTAGATTTTTATTGAAATCTCTAAATTTTCGAAAATGCAGAAGTTATTTTATCGAGTTTTTTTTTTTTTTAAGTAGTTATGTTACATAATTGTTACAAATAATGCAAGAAATGCGTTGTTGATGTTTTTAAAATTCTGACCTGTTCTAAGTGCCATGCCCATGAATTCTTTTTTCTGATTGGTTGTAGTCCTTTCCCTATCATTTAGTGTGAATTTCGATATTTTTTTTCTCTGATGAGACAAAAGAAATGTCCCAAATTGATTATTTTTATTATAGTTCGTTCACTGCCCGACGTAATTCAAATATTGTTTGCTGGAGGGATATTGCCATGACAGCCTATTACTCTATAACTATTGGGTCTCATCGAAGTATTATTTATTTCTGAAGCCCATTTTCATTATTTATATTCATTTTTTTTCCATTGGTGGATGCGAAACATATATTTTGTGTCTTTTCTTTCCACAGATTTATTTACTAGAGGCATTGATGTGCAAGCAGTGAATGTGGTTATTAATTTTGATTTTCCGAAGATGGCTGAAACGTACCTACATCGCATTGGACGCTCTGGCAGATTTGGTCACTTGGGTATAGCAATTAATTTGATAACTTACGAAGATAGATTTGCCTTGCATCGTATTGAACAGGAATTGGGCACTGAAATAAAGCCTATTCCGAAGGTAAGCAAATGTATGCTTTCATTTTCTAGTTGTTGGTGTGAGCATATGCAAAATGTTGAGTTTCTCCGATGAGCAATAAGATTGTTAACAGCAATACACGTGCATGTGTTGTATTTTGTACATTTGCTACTATCGTTGATGTACCTGATGAAATTTTTTACCTTTTTTTATGGGTAGATTTGTACTAAAATTTTTGTGTTAGTGAACAACTTAGAAATTCAAATTGGACCAACCTATTTAGCATCTTATTAGACATTAAATGTATGTCCAAAATTGTATATCAAACAGTGATTCATTAGGTGTGGTTCTCACTTCATCTCTTACTGGAAAAAAAAAAAAAAAACAGTGTGATAAATGTCAGAAATACGCGTTTTCGGGGTCTTTGATACTTAAATATTATTTGAAGCAAGTACCATAGTAATGATATTAAAATCGAAGAAATCAGCGAAAAATGTTTTAAAAAATACGAGAAAGGTGAAAGATCGAAATTACAAAAATTGCATACAAAATTTATGTTCCAATGAGCAAATGGTGATGATTGGGGGTGGTAGTATCTCTTGTTAGAGCGTTTCTTTCCCTGATGATGGACATTGTTTATCAATGTTTTTCAGTACTTTCGATTCGGGGTATCCTTAGAAATCAAATGCCATGAATAATTTGAAGAGGTCTGATTTTTGATAACCTAAAACATCCACAAAAATTATCAATAAAATGTTTTTAAAATGACATAAAGCAAAGAAAAATTACATAATTTTTTTATCAAGAAAACAGTTCAGATGGACAATTTGAGCTGTTGGATTATATTACTAATGTAACCAAGGCTTCTTCCTTTTGTTCACTTGAACTCCTCTTCCAGACTTTTGGTTTGGACTGTTCGTAGTCAAGAAATCTGTCTTTAGTTGTCCCGAAATCGGTCAAACGGAGAATAGCGCTGATAGTCGTCTAAGGAACCTTAGATTGCCTACTCATAATGGCTGACGGTACAGATTCTAAGCGAAGAACTCGAATAGGCTACTCAGAAATTCTGTGTAAAACATTTGTTGCAACTCTTAAATATTATTTGAAGCAAGTAGTATTGAAATATTAAAATCTATTAAATCAGCGAAAAATTCTTTAAAAATGACGGAAAGGGTATTATGAAATTTCTCATAATATAAAATTAATGTCTATGCTAAAAATCATTGTGTGAAAGTGAAGAAGGAAAAAATGACACTTCATGAAAATCTACCCCCTGGTGATTAGTGTTCTGTTATCCCCCACCTCTGGAACTTAGGAAAATAATTTTGCACAGACTTCTTTTGTCTTCTAGAGATTAACAAAGTAAGTCTCATCTTATGTGTGAGGCAGGCAGGGAGGGTTGCCAGTGAGCTTGTTAAGAGCAGGTGATAAGTGGGATAGTGCGACTCAGCCATTGGTTGAAAACAAGTACCTTGGGAATAGTGAATAATAGACTTGTAAGAGAGAGATTAAGATGTAAAAGAAAAAATGTAATGGTAAAAAAAATATAAAGATACCAAGGAGTTCTATTGATGCAGATGCATCTGTATCTAATTCTTGTTTCACTCAATGTGATAATTCATTGTTTGTTTTCCAATAGGTAATTGATCCATCCTTATATGTGGCAAAAATAGAAGAAACCCAAGAAGTGAAGACATCAACCTTGAGCAAATAAGGCGATTTTGTGATTCTTCATCTCTGTATTTGTTTATGATGAACTAAATAATTTAATGAATTTTAATTTATATATATAATGTGAAAGAGTAAACAACAGTTTCGTATGTTACTGTAAATAACGCCAATCAAGTCGGCCATTTTCACTACATGTGTGGGTATGTGGTCTATTGGTGAATACAGAGGAATTGCGAAACTGCATCCTCTAAGAACAATTTTGCGTGTGTGTGTGTGTATGTGTGAGAGAGAGGTGGTGTGTATTCAAGCATGTGCATGCATATGCAGGAATGTACACATCTATTGTAGGTGTGTGTGCATAGGTGAGTTAGTATAAGTGTGTGCACATACAAGAATCGTTTCCCATATTTGTGGAAATAAATATGGTCACAGGTGTGAGTTACTTCATCTTAGATTTTTATACAATTTGTATAGGAAATGAAAATTGGAGGAGTTGACATTTCAGTGTTTGTAAACTGTAATTCTTGTAGCTTTACAGTACCTAATGTATCGGGTGTTTTTTTTTTTTTTTTTTTTTTTTTTTTTTTTTTTTTTTTTTTTCCCTTCTTTTCTTCTTCTTATTTAAGTTTCCTGCTTTTCCATTTGTGTATGAATGTGTGTGTGTGTGTGTGTGTGTGTGTGTGTGTGTGTGTGTGTGTGTGTGTGTGTGTGTGTGTGTGTGTGTGTGCATGTGAGAGTGGATGGATGTGCATATGTTGTCTGTGTGTCTCACTCTTTCTTTCCTGTTTAATGGATACTTTGTAAATTTTTAACAATTATTTTGGTAGATTTTGAACATCCTTGTAAATCATGTTGGTCTTAGTGTTCAAAATCTTCCCAAACTTGGAAATTGCAGTAGTTTGGAAATTTATTTTTATAAAACTTCCAGAAGTGTAGGATATTTATGTGAAATTTGGTCTTAAGAAGTTTTCTTTTGAAGATGTTGCTGTTGCACATTATGAAATGAAACCTTATGGATCTCTGTGAGCAGTAACAATTAGAAATTTCATTTCTACAGTTCTAGATTTTTTGATCAAAGATTTTTTTAAAAATATTTCATGAATGGTTTTCATATATTATTTACACGGTACTCACTGGTAAATCAAATTGATATTAAATATTTTATAAACAATATAATAAATAAATTATAAAATCAATCATTGAATAAATACCATCTAAATTCAATGACTTTGCAAGGTGGATTTTCCACACTTCCACGATTATATAAAATGCTTTTGGTAGAAGTTCTGACAAATCTTTCAATTGACATTTTGTAATTAATCGATTTTTTGAAAAGAAGAATGAAAGGCTTGTGCCTAACATGTATTTCAGTTCTAGACATTATTTTATGTTTTGTAAATAATTTAATTTTGGAATCGATTTAAGGTGTTTCAGAAGACCAGTAAAATGGTGAAGGATGTTGAGAGATCCATAAAATATGAGGAATTTCAGCTCTCCTCAAACCAGTGGGTTAATACGAAATTTATTCCTACAGGTAAAAGTGCTGAAAAATCCTCTTGCTAAGAGTAGCAAGAGATTTCATAAAGTATTCCTAATTATGTAGATATGACATGCAGCTATGTGACCATTGCCTTTATGTTTGGTAATATGAATTCTTGAAATTGAACATTAATGAGCTGTTTCTTTTCATTAAATTTTTACTTTCATATTTTTCAACTGAAAAGGCTTTCAGTGTGATAAATGGGAAAATGTATTGAATAATTCAACATGGAAGCACATTAATTATTTTAAGCTGCGAAAAATTTTAAAAGGAACTTTAAATTCATTTACTGATTATGTAATGTGAAGACAACATAAATTAATTATTTTGTTAAAAAATACTTTGTTCAGTTTAATTCACAACAAAATTAAGAAATTTTCAATTCAACTGTTTTGATTTTGTGCTAAATTTGTTTCTGAATAAACGTTTTCGTCATTGAATGGGAATATTCCTATTTCTTAGCATTTGCACCTTATTCCCAAGACCTTAACACGTTACGTTGACTTCTTACATATTGAGGGCACCTAGAAATAGCGGGTGGCGACCCACAATAGGTGCGCCCAGTGGGATGCGGAGCAGTCCTACCATCGCGAGGCCTCGCGGCGAAACGCCGAGATCTGATGCTGAGTGTTGCCGCTGCTGCGTGGCGCGAGCACTGCTCACGGACGACACTCAACCCCAGGACGAGAGACCCTTCTACGACGGAGAGGCGGAGATCCGGCCACTGCAACCGGGTGAGACTGCTAGGTACCGAGGACGTCCCGTTTGGTTTCAGCCTAATTGAGACATGGGTTGGGCAAAAAGTGCAGGAGGCCCTTGCAGACATAATTGGCTCGTTTTTATTGGACTGGCAGAAGGCGGACACGTTCGACCACCCGTCCAGCCAGCGTCTGTCTTTTCTACTGCGTATGGCATGGCGGGCATAAGAAGCAATGCGTTTCATGAGTGCAACAAAACAGGGTTAAGGTGGCGAGAGCTCCTTTCCATTCCCGTAATACTACGAACGCTTTCATGTACGCTTCAGTTGACGGGTAGGAAACATAAACCAAGGTCTGAATGCGACATCTGGAGGGTTTAAAACTTTGAGTAGCCAGGATGACCGGTTGCGCCGCATTGCAAACGCAAACCTCGTCCACGGGGATGCGTAAACGCAGAGCGTTGCACCGGCTAAATGGCTCCCCCCACTCTCCAGACGGCCTTCAACCTAGAAAGTGGTTACCTGGCGGCCCCACCCGCCCAAGCAGGCACGACGAGACGAGTAATCAGCAGGCAAGTGGCTCCATACTGGTGGTACTTCTCCCACACGTCACCCACAGTTTCTATTGTTCTTTGTAAATCAAATCAGATATTCTAGCAGATATCAGGTGCATCCTGTTAAGGCTAAATGTACCGAAAAATACTTATAGGAAAAATCAATAGGATCGTAGCACTACAACGTAATTTACTTAGACCGATAACGTCTGGAACACCATCTGATTGATCTGTAAACGGTGGACTCTTTATATATAAAAAAAGAATTTATTACTACAGCCCTTTTTTCAAAAAAGATTTACAAAAATGTTTTTCTCGTTCCGGAAGAAATTGAAAATGGGCTTATAGCGATGATGTGATTCTGAATCAACGCCGTACAATCATGCAAATCGGATGAATAGGAGCGGCGTAAAGTGAGATTTCGAAAACACAAGTCACCCCTTCCCGTCTCCACGCAGTTGCGTCACCCGACCCTTGCGGGCGCTCCTCGACGCGGCCGAACGGCCAACTGGCAGCCTGGCGGCACTGAAGAGGCCGTGCCTCAGGCAGGCGCGTCGGAAAGTCGGTTTATGCTTGTCCCTCAACTTGGGCTTTTCTCCACTTATCAACTAGTGATGCTGTAACACAACCAAACGGTCTCGTATCATCTGCATGAATGATAAAACTATAGATCTGTCTACATATTTCCGTCTTTCGAATACCATCGTACCATCGAGGCATTACTCAAAAATATCGATTCCAATTTCGAAACTGATTTCAAAAAGAAAATTGACTAATTGAGAAGATATCACCAATATTCCATAGTTCTAACTTCTATTTTACATACATTTCATTTCTAAGATCTTCCTGTTATTATTCCACTAATAGAAAGAATGAGCTGAGATTACGCACGAGCTCATTTATCCTAAGACTCGACTTCAACTTCAAAACGGCACTGTTCTGATAAATCTCACCTGATGAATCTGTTGTCCCAAGTAAAATCGCCGAAGCTAATTTTAAAACTGTTTTCGAACTTTAGGACAAATTTGAACAAGTGGTAAAATAGCGCCCAGGTGAGATGAATCCTGAATCCAACGCTGTAACAAACATTGAAATATAATATTAAGAATCATGACATGTCCCAGCTACTTGGAAAGTTATATTGATATAAAAATGAATCTGTTATATTTGTTTAAACTTGAAGACGGGAATAAGTAATTCTAGCGCGTCATTTTATACAAACTACGTAAAATGATAAAGGTAAAAGGATGTACTGTAAATCATTGTATTGTGACACATTTTATGCATTTTTAATGCATTAAATTGTCATGAAAGCAATAAAATTTTAACCGTTAGACAGGAACACCACATTAAAGAGGAATATCCGCTCAGAGTAAGTGATAAATTATGCTTGGTTATACAGTTATTAATCTGGCAACTTAACATTTCTATATACTGAGATACTATTTCTTGTAAAGACTGTATATACGCTTTTTATGTAACATTTAATCGGGTAGCAATTCAATTTACAGATTTAATATACTTAGTAAAACGTGGTTTACTAGTCTCACTGATAAACCTATTAGGGAATGTGAATCAGAATGCAAAAGTATTAAAATCGACATCCTCATCTAGGTGTCGAAAATAGGATGCACATCGATGGATATTTTCTAAACATAGATTTTGTATAGACACATGAACATATTTCGTAAAAAAATGAAACATTTATGAAAACTGCTGTTTCTTATAGATGTTTTAAGCTTGATGAGTTGTTTGTGAATAAAAACAATCGATAATCGTATGAACAAATTGTTATTTTATATACGCGTACATGTAAAATTCCATGTGAGATCAGCAAAACATTTGCACTCTCTAATCGGCGTCCCCTCCACTCCATCCGTAACTGTAGTGAAATTGTCTTACAGAAACATCTTTTGACTTATAAAATGTTTATGAACTACACGTGACATGTCAACTATCCTTATCTTATGATTTTATTGCTATTTACCATGTTAGTTGCAATTTACCGTTTATTTAGAAGGCAAGGTAAACACTTGATTTCTTTCTCTGCCTACCATTTGTGTAAGAAGATGTATTTATATCTGTCAGCAATGACAAATAATGTACGTAATGTACAAAACCTGCTGACCAGCAGAATCTTTCAAGCAGTCTCTTCAATATCTTTACGTGAGATATTTCAGAATTAGTATAAGAAAAAATATGGTTATTGCTAAAAAAAAAAAACAAATTTAAAAGAAAGCTTTTTCAAAATTAACCAAATATGTTGTGGCGCTGCGAGAAAACACAGCCAGACATTTACAAGTAAGGAATAATAACCAACTTCTGCCCGAAACTACACTTGTATTTCCCCGTGGATACCCCATAGCCAGGGGAGGCCCCGCTTCCTCTGACGCTTCTCCTGCGCCACTACCGTGACCCCGTCACCTGTGCAATGGGCAATGACACGCTCCAGCCTGGGTGTAAAGTTTGGTGCATCGCGCGAGGTTTCCAGGAATAAAACCCACCGTGAGTTCACGGCTTGATTTTATACCAGAGTGCAGCTGTCACGTGACCGCCCTAGGTGTAGGAGTGGAGGTTTGCATCTACCACGTGACCTTCCCGGTCGCTGGCGTCCCTGTCTAAATGTATCCTATGCCGGGGCGTCCAGCCATTCATGCCCACAGGTATGCGATACTTCCGCTCCTCCCACCCACGGCCGCCAACGTGACGCTACAGACTCTTCCCTACCCAGAAAAGAATTTTTTTCCGCAGGTAACCAACCACAGGAAAAAATCTAATGTCCCTGACTGTAGTAGCCTAAATGGTCATTTTTTATTGTGGCCTATACATCACTCTAGATCTATTTCAATTCAAATACCGTTATCATATTTCTTGAAATATAATTGTCTCACCGTCGAAACTGGACATTTTTGTCCACACTAGAAGTGATTACTCAACATATTTACATCCCTTTCTCATTTTCATCTCTGATTATCACAAATCTACAATACAACATAGTAATATAACTTATTTTGATAATTAAATATAATACATAATAACTTTCCATTTACGACTTTAAATTTGACTATTTACAATATTTGACGTTACTGATACTACCTGTAATACATAACCACTTTCCTATTTCTTGTTTAACATTACAAGACATTATTTTCTTTGAATTTTACTAATTACATGTAAGACAATAACTGATAATGACATATAACAACCCTATTTTCTGTTTTGACATTTCAAGGCATCAATTATTTTGAATTTTACACATTACAATATTCACCACATTTGATAAACTAGATATATGACTGACAATTTATCTATTTTCGTTTTAACATTATAAATTGTATTACTTTGAAACTTACTATTTACTATATCAGACATGTGTAGACATATGTCTTCTACCTTAACATATATTGAAACAAACTGTCTGATTTAATTTTTAAATTTAATATTTCCTCTGCCCTTCTAATATTGATTCAACGTAACCCGTTCCAAATTTATAAGAGAATATGGGCGCCAGGAAAATATTACGTTGATTCAATTATTAAATACTCTTCAACTCTAATTCCATTAAATTAATATCCGGCTAACTGGGTCGATGGGTGTTATAAGAAATAATCGCTATTTCCTACAGGGTGGCAGGAATCTGAAAAGCAAATATACATTTCTAGCTACTCATTTGCTGGAATTGGCTAAATGAAATCTTTTCTATTTATAGAAACTTGTAAGTTTATTCAATGTTCCTTGTTAACAATACGAAACTGTTGGTCATGCCAGCCTCAAACCTTATATTGCGTACCCGTCTTCGCATGCTATTGACCGGTGTCGCCGCGTAGAACCATTTTCAGTCTTTCCGGTGTCGATGGCTCAGGTCAAATACCATCTTCTTTTCTTCGTTCTGGCACAATGTACTCAAGTCACTGATCCTCATCGCCTCATAGTTGATAAGACTTAATTAATTTTCCTTTTAAAATTAGTTCTTTCTACTCTATGCAAAATATTAAGTTCAGCAATTATCTGCATCAAATACTCCCAGTCCTGTTGCCGACAAATTCACTAAGTTCTCAATTCTAGCTGCTGCACTCGAAATATTTCAGTTCCAATTTCCGCACCTTCATCAATATTCTAAGTCTGACAATCATACGCTCAAAGTAAATGTTCACAATTCTCAAACTCCCAACATCAATTTTCTACACGATCCGCACAGCACCACGCATAGTCGGAATGAATCCATATTTCCCTCTTTCAGCGCTTCAAACTCGGTCCATCTTTCTACTGTTTCGTGTCAGAAAAATCCATCCTTCCAATCCCTCAATTACCTACAAATTCAAGTAGCGCGCCCCAGACTGTCATTGCGTTCTCGGCCAATCCCAAACAGTTTACTTTGTCAACTAGCCGCGCCCGTGGTTCAAAGCAATGAGGTTTGTTGACCTTGACGACAACTCGGCTCCGTTGTTATGCCGCCATATTTACAAATGTCTATCTTACAATTCACCTATTTACAATAAATGTGACGCCTACAAGGTCCATATTGGTATGTCTCAATACAACATAAATCTAATGCCAATCGGTCTAATTACAGACTCTCTGAGCTCCATCTGCGCTTGTAGTGTATCCAGGCATCAAAACATTCGACTCAAAGCGTCGAGCATTTACATGTTCAAGCCCCTTTTGTGAATTATGCTGATATTGTAATGCTGGATCATTAATGACCAGCGCATTAGTCGAGATTATTTACCGCGCAGTTTTCAACCACACTAGAGGATTATGGTCAGTTTCTATTTTATAATCACTTGGCTATCTAAATAGCACTTTAATTTCTGGAGTGCCCAAATAATGGCATTGCACTCTTTTCTGTTGTACAGAATTTCTGTTCTGCATCAGAGAACTTCCGACTTAAGTAAAGTATGGGATACTCATGTCATCATCATATGCTGTGCCAAAATAATTCTCAATCCCTATCCTTTGGCATCTGTTTGAATCACAAATGGTTTAGCAAAGTTTGGTGCATGCACTACTGTGTCGCTACACAGTGCCTCTTGCAGCTCGCGAAATGCTTTCTCACATTCAGGCGTTCGTGACTTTCCCCTGGCTGCTGCCCTTCAGCAGGTCACTCCGCGCTGATTTATTCGCGAACCCTAGGATGAATTTCCGATATAGCCCGTAAGTCCCGAAACGAGGCACCCGTTTCTTTGTTTTAGGCACTGGGAAACCCCATTCTTCTACCTTTGCTTGAAGTTTTTTTATTATCTTGATTATAAAACTGAAGCCTGTACCTAAAAGTGTAAAGAGAAATCTTAATTCAAATGACATGCGGAAGGATTCAGAATATAAATGAATATAAACCATACATTCACAGAAAGAGGAACACTTTGGGAACTGCAAGCCGTTAGAAAAATAAACTTTGCTCGGAACAGGCAAACTATTAACGTGACTTCGAAAACCTTAAACAATGGTAATGAAAAACATAATATTAATATTGCGATTTTTTTTCTGTTCCTAGTCGATGTTTCAACAAATTTTGTTTATTGTTAGATATATGACGATAATTTCAGTCATTCAAGTGGCTAGTTTCATTGTATGGTATTTATGATCGGATGATAACGAGAGCATGAAAATCGTCTGGTCTGTGGATTTGAAACGAACTTGAGTGCTGGGCGATGAGAGACCGTAAGTCAAAAGGTGCCACTTAGGCTTGAAATTCTACTAAACGCCTCAAATCTATAACATGGGACTAGATTTATTTCCCTTCCTACGAACATTGAATGAATCATATTTTCGCTCCAACTCATTCAACCGACGAACAGTCGAAATCGCAAATACCCAGTCATCTTAAGTTTTTTTTGTTATATAAGGTCGCATTAACATCTAGACCACTATTGGCATTAACGTTATGGTAACTATGAAGGTGAGACGAAATGGTGATGATAAGGAGTGAAAGGACGAACACAAATACAACCATGTCCAAGACGGACTCAACCCGCGACCCGCCGGTCCGAGATCACTACGACACTACTGCCTTAGCAATCTCGGCCACCGGGCCGACATCCTGACGTTGCACACCAATTAGGAAGAGTTTAACGACGGGCGCAGAAAGATTGCTCAAATGTTTACAGCAATTCCAAAACCTCATGGGCATAATCGCTTTGCGGAAATTCTGTTGTTTTCACAGCCAGATGTAATATTATTGAATATTATTTTAGTAGTTATCGATGTAGACAAAGAGTTGTGCAATCAGACAGCTTATTATCAATGTTAAAATAGTTTTTCAAAAAAGGACGTGGATATCATTGTCTCCGTGGAAAATGCAGCATATCTTGTCTAATAAACTCCTTGGATAATTCGAATGATTGAACCGCAATTACGACTCAAAAGTTTATTTGAAAAAAACTTTGTAGGTAAAATTTT
Source organism: Teleogryllus oceanicus (assembly GCA_964035755.1). Lineage (NCBI taxonomy): Eukaryota > Metazoa > Arthropoda > Insecta > Orthoptera > Gryllidae > Teleogryllus > Teleogryllus oceanicus. The sequence goes on along the minus strand of CAXIVR010000003.1, from coordinate 53,383,083 downwards.
GCATTGCAGAAACATATAAACACTCCAAAACATGCAAATTGTTTATTATTTACAAAAGAAATTAATATATTTATTCACGAACAAAATTAACACAGAAATAAAAAAGCACCCAATTCACACAATTCAATTGCTTTTTAATTGCAATTTATTCTAGGACCCTCTGCTGACCTCTCTGATTGGTGCTCTACCGGAAGCAGAAGGACATTGATATGCACTGTTAATTTCCAATCATTCCTATATTTGCTAGATTCTTTTATTGAAAGTTTCGTTTTGAAACGACAGGCAAAATCATATTTTGGCTTCAAATTCCACTCGGTACACCGCGCCTGGCTCGTCGGGTTCCGGAAGCGCGGCGAAGTTGCAATTCATTGGAAGGAGCTGCAGTGCCAGTTCCGGCCGGAATTTCTGTGAAAATGCCGTTGCACGTATCTGAAATAGTTTACGAACCTTGGGCACGTAGGGCGCTCCGCGCTAATGGAGCTCGAAGTCAGCAACAGAACGGAAATCATGGATTCCTTACGTACTGATGCCCGCAGATTTGAAAATTTCAGATGGAAATTAGAAGTAGCAGCTGTACGGATAGGTATACGTATTCAGGATTTGCTTCAATTTATATCGCCAACATTTTTACAAATTCTGGCCTTTCTTGGGAATGCGATATCCACTAGCGTTTTTAAAGGAAGACCAAGTGTCTTTTTGATTGATTGATTTTTCGTGTTTCTGGGCGTCAGCTGCTGGGCATTAGTCCCGTTAATTGTAGTGCATGTTTTGTCTGGGGATCTTCTGCCGCTGGATGGCGAGATCCGGCGCCGATCTACCGTCAGCTGAGTAGGGGTTTACCCACTAGCCAGGACTCTCCACCAGCAGGCACCGCCCAGCCAGAACAAGCTCTAAGCTCCATTAGATCTCCTAGGAAATATGTGGTAGTATGGTACATGTTGGTGTAAAATGTGTGTGTAGGAGAGGATAGGACAAGGAAGATGAAGAACAGATCGCGCGCGGTCCGTGGCCCGTTTGGTATGGTACTGCTCCGGCATTCGCCTGGCATTGATTAGAGAAACCACGGAAAACTACCGATCAGAGCAGCCGGCCGCTAGAATTCTCCTCCAGACAGAGACTGAATTCGACCTAGCTGAAAAGCTAGTATCGAAAATCCTGCGCCGTCAGGACTCGAACCTAGGACCTCCCGGTCAGAGGCGCTGCAGTGACATCAGTTGATGCACTGCAACTGTGGCGACTGTCTTATCTGATGATATGCAATTTAATTACATGGTGATATATAATCATTCTATATTGGAAATAAACAGTATTTCACAACAAGACTTTCATTAGTAATATTGTATTGAACACAATAAGCATACCCAGTCATTGATTAATTGCACGCTTTCATTCTTTTAGAAAATGGTTAGAAATTATTTACACGAGTAACCCTGTGGGAGGAGGAGCGGAAGTATCGCATAACTGTGGGCTGAATAGCTGGGCGCCACGGCGTTAGGATACATTTAGACAAAGGGGAGCCAGCTTGACCGGGAAGGTCACGTGGTAGATGCGAGCCTCCCTCCTACACCTAGGACGGTCACGTGATAAAATCGGTATAAAATTGAGCCGACAAGCTCACACGGGGGTTTTATTCTGGAAACCTGGGCGCAATACTTTACGAGACTGACGAGGTCACGGTAGTGGCGCGGGAGTAGCGTCAGAGGAGGCGGGGCCTCCCTAGCTATGTGGGGTATCCACAGGGAAATACAAGTGTGAAGATTCGGAGCAGAAGTTGGTAATTGTACATACGTGTAAATAAACTTGTACATACTTGTTAATGTCAGTGTTTTTCTCCATGACACCACAAATTGCAATTTTCAAAAATCAGATTTTTCAACGAACATGGCAGCTACACGGCATGACAGCGTATAGTAAACGTAATGTAAACAAGGAACAGAAAAATAATTTTCTACGATTATCTAAAGACTTACTAGAATGAAAGTTACATAGCCAAGAAAATTACCTAAAATCAATTCTAAACGATAGATTGAACTGTTTTTACCTAAAATCAATTCTAAACGATAGATTGAACTTCATTTCAGTAAATGAATCAACACCCGTAATAGAAACCTTAGAGTCGATGCAGAATTATTAGAAAAAGGATCGCAAAATTAGGAGAAATAAATCTGTAGGTCCTGACGGAATACCAGAGAAATATTGAAATTGGGAGGGGAAGCCATGATTCTTACCTTGCTCGGTTAATGGACATCACTTAAATAATAATACGATTCCTCAAAATTGAAAGAGGCAATTGCAGTGCGATTACAAGGGAGGAGACAAAAGGATTGTATAATTACAGGCCTATAAGTTTGACATCAGTTGAGCAAGCAGATGGAACACATGATTGCGGAATATATTAGACGAGTCTGGAATAAAACCGACTGGCTTTTTCAAAATCAACACGGTTTTCGTCCTAGCTATTCGTGCGACAGCCAGACTATTTCTTTATGTCAGGACATAGCAGATTCATTAGACGAAGTGAGTAGGGTCGATGCAGTAATATTAGACTTGAGTAATATTAGACTCGAGTCTCTCGCCAGACGCAGAGCCGAGCGGACGTGTTTTGCTAAGCGCTCTACCTGCTGCAGGATGGTGTCGACGGAGCAGTGGCGCGCGGCCATCGGCCGCTGGGTGAGGGGTTACCTGCCGCGCTGTGGCGGTGCCTGGGACAGCGCAGGGGCTGGGGCCCTTGCGAGCGTGTGGGCGCGGCGGTGATGGCGGTGCATTGGCGATCGGTGGGTGGAGCGAATCCCGGCCCCCTACTAACGTCGATATCATCGAAACTATCAATAGGAACCTAAGGAACTTATTGATAGAATCGATGGCTGCAGGCTAGGTTACGTCGGCAGAGGTTTCGTCAGTCGCTGCAGACAGCCAACGAGCGGCTGGCTCCGCAAGGTGGATTACCTTGAGAACCAGTCGCGACGTAACAATATCATTGTTACTGGCATCCCAGAGCAGCGAACGAGTCTTGGCGGACTCGGAGAGTGTATCCTGGATCTTGCGGAGCAGCTGGGGTCAGGTTGAGCCCAGGATATCGAGCGCGCACCGGACCGGGCGGCGGCGCGAGGACAGCGCGCTATGATTGTGGCCAAGCTGGCCTCTTTCAGGAAGCGGGAGGAGCTGTTGCGTGCAGCCCGGAGTATCTCTCCGGGAATGGCAGGGTGCGCGTCCGTGAGACTTCAGCTGGGCAGTGGGCAATCGCGTAAGGCGTTAATTCCGCATTTGCAGGAGGCGAAAGCGAGCGGAAGGCAGGCGTCGATTCGTTTCGACAAGCTTGTCGTGGCAGGGCGCAGCTACGTGTTGGCTGAGCTGGCGACTCGTCCGCGGGCGTGGGAGGGGGCGGGGCGACGGGGTCCCGTGAACGCGGCGAGGGGGCAGAACCCCAGGAGGGCGGACACCCCCTCCGGGCAATCGGGTGCCTCTTCGCGGCCGCCCCCACCCGCGCCTTCGGCCGTGGCCGCGGCCGCGACTGCGGCTGCGCCTCGTGCTGAGGCAGGCGGTGCGGACCCAGCAGGTCGCCAACAGGCAGGAATAGTCTTAAGAATAGGATGTTGGAACATCAAAGGTCTAGGTTTAAGCTCGGAAATCAAGATTTCATGGGTACATGTAAACACATTTGATATAATCGGTCTCGTAGAAACTTGGGAAGGAGGTGAAACGTTAATGTGTCTGGTTTTACAGCCATATGCAAAACTAAAACGTAGAGGGGAAAGGGTAGGTACCGGGAGGTGTTAGTGCATATTTAAGGATAGGTTAATACAATTTATTTATGAAATTACAACAAACTCCGACAATTTTCTTTGTATTAGACTAGTAATGCAAAATACAGACATCGCAATTGTATTTATATACCGTCACCCACAGGGCTCGCGTTATTATTCTCCAGAAGCTTTTGGTGAAATCAATAATTTCTTAGACTCGTTGAAGCAAAGGTATCCGAATACTGATTTACTAGTCTTAGGTGACATGAATGCGCGAATTGGTCATGAGGAGGAAGTATTTTCGGAGTTCGATCGGCAAGAAGCGAGAGCTAATTCTAGAAAAAGCAAAGACTCAGTCAGCAATAATGATGGTCAGGAATTGTTAGAATTATACGAGAGATTTAATCTCGAAATCTTAAATGGCAACTATGGACAGGATACTGAAGGGGAACTAACTTTTATTAGTGGGAATGGAGGTAGTGTAATAGATTATGCTCTGTTGTCTCATGAAAGAATAAACAGTTTATTAGATTTTGGAATCGAATTACGGCAGAATCCGATCATTTGCCTGTGTGCGTTCATTTAGCAGTAATGCTACTGAACTGCCACAGGCAGTGGAGCGGGCGGGAGCAACGAACTTCACAATAGCAAGACGACGGTTTGTATGGAAAGAGGAAAAGCGACAGGAATTTGCAGAGTCTATTCTTATCTCGGTAGGGTGGGAACGAGAGGAGCGGTCACCGGAAAGGCAAGCAAAGAATTTAGAAAGGAGACTCTTTCGCGCAGGGAGGGGCATGCGAATGTGGGGGAGAGGAGGAAGGGTACTGACCCAAGGATGGTTTAGCGAGGAGTGTCGGGAGAGCAGGCGTGAAGCAATAGTAGCCTTAAGAATGTTCAGAAACAGTGGAACTGCGGAAGCGAGAAATAGTTACTTGTTACTACGTAGGCAATACGAGGCCACCATTAAGAGAGCGAAGAAATCTTGGCAGGAGAGTGAGACAGCAAGAATAGAGGCAATTTTAAGAAACAATCATAATAAATCAATTTGGGACGTTATAAGATCACTGCGTAATAAAAGAAATGTAAGTAATGCAATTTCGTCAGACGCGTGGGAGCAGTACTTTCACGGGCGCTCGCAATAGCGAATATTGAAACAGGGATAGATATTATCACGGACCGGGATGTCCCTGAATTAGACGAACCGATAACCTGGAATAAAGTAAATAGGGCTATGCTAGCCATGAATAATAAGAAGGCAGGCGGCGCGGACGGCATTCCGACACAATTTATTTCGGAATTGTGGCACATAGACCCAGACAGTATGCTAAATTTATTTAATGCAATAGTTGATTCTGGATCGTATCCAGAAACGTGGAGTACAGCGATCCTCCAACCAGTCTTTAAGAATAAAGGTGATACGAATTGCCCACAAAATTATCGCGGAATTAGTCTTTTACCAGCGCTGAGCAAACTATTTTGTAAAATACTCAACGGGCGACTGAGTGAATGGGCGGAAAAGCACAGTAAAATATCAGAATTGCAAGCAGGCTTTAGAGAGGCTTCATGACTACTGACAATATCTTCGTGTTAGATACACCTAGTAAAGCAGGGCTTGCGCGTAAACGCCACTTATATTGCGGTTTGTAGATTTCGAAAAGGCTTTTGACTCTATCAATAGGAAAGCTTTATGGCAAAACTTAATAAGCTAGCGTCTCACGAAAGTTTTAAAAGTGTTGCAGAGCATATACGAAGACGTAAGTTTCTGTGTCAGGTGCGGTGATGGAAGTACAACGCGAAAATAAAATCGACAATAGGAGTAAGACAGGCTGTCCTCTCACCGCTATTGTTTATCTTGTTTATAAACGATTTATTGACGTGGTTACAGGATGCGGATACATCTGCGCGGAAATTGAGGGCCTGAACATTCCTGGACTACTATATGCTGATGATTTAGTTTATGTTCGGAGACTATTGACGGCTTACAGAAAGTTTAAATATCCTAGAAACGTATAGTGAAACATGGGGATTAAAAGTAAATATTCAAAACCAAAGTAGTTGTCTTCAAGAATGGATTTATCTGGGTAACAAGGAGAAATGGTTTTACGCTCAGAGGAGATCGATCGTCAAAACTTTTACATATCTTGGGGCAAAATTTTCCATGAATGGGGATGGAATAATCTACATAGTGCGGCGCACAGTAAAGGAAGAATTGCGCTCAAAGAAATCGTTTGCGCTGTGCAGGGTTCCGAATTGCCTTTAAAGGTGTGGACACAATGTTTAAATCGCTAGTTCTCCCAGCAATGAATTATGGGGCAGAAATTTGGGAGTGGATAGATAGATCGACTAGAAAGCGTCGAAACAGATTATTTCAAATTAATTCTCGAGTCTCTAGATTCGCAGCAAAATGCCGGAGTCCTAAGAGAGTGGTAGTGTAGGAATTTGGAAAGAGTTTAAAATGAAACCCATTAAACTTTGGATTAAATTAGCAGGTGAACAAGCTGACACACTTATAAATAGATGTTTTCGAGTGCAGTTACAGGGAAGCAACCAACGCTACTGGTCGTATAAAATTAAACTGCTACTGAACGTTCAGGTCTGGGAGACGCTCCGAAATGGTGGAGATAGGGAACATGACATACAACGGTTAATTTCGGATAGACTTGCGGATATTAAAGGCAAGAGATCCGGCAGCAACGGCCGAAAACGTTCGTTGCGCAAATTCACGCGAGTCCGTTATGGGGTTGCGAACGTTACGTAAACACACTGCAAAAGGACGCAAGAGGAGGATACGCTTGGTTCAGGTCGGGGGTGGATGCAACGTGATTGGACCTGAATGTAATGAATCTGTGTGCTTTGGGTGATAGGGAAGACTGATCCACATCCTTTAATTTGCAGACCGAAACTTGGAGAGGAAAATGAGGGAATGGGAAACTACTCCCAACATAGAAACGTAACGCTGCCCAAACATTCTAGGGATAAAAGAGCTAACTTCATGAAAGAATTAGGAATATTTTTGGAAAGGTTCGACCACTAGAGAAACTGAAATTAAGAGTGGGAAACAGCATTGGTTAGTACGAGCAGAGCCTAGACTGAGAGAAATAAATAATAAATCAATAAACTAACAATAATTAAGTTAGTCAGTAAGTTATGTTAGGTTAGTAAACAGTACAAAAAAAAGTTATAAATTGTAGTCAATTGTTAAGTATAAGTAGATAAATAAGTCAATAAAAAATATATTAACTTAAAATAATTAAAATAAGTTAAATAAATTAAAACTAAATTAATTTGAAACAGGTTAAAATAAATTAAAATTAAATTAAAATAAGTTATATAAATTAAAATTAAATTAATTAAAATAAGTTAAATAAATTCAAATTAAATTAATCAAAATAAGGTAAATAAATTCAAATTAAATTAAAAATAAGTTAAATAAATTCAAAATAAATTAAATTAAAATAAAATAAAAGGAAACGGTTAAAATAAAGCACATTAGGGGGCGAAGGGAAGTGGGAATCGGAAATGTTAGGGCAGAGGCGTTGGTGCGGACGATTTTCTGTGGTGCTCTTTGTTTTCAGGTGCGGAGGAGGCCAAACACTGGAAGGAGAATGCCTGACGTCCGCGCCAAATAAATAAATAGTTTAAAAACCGGATAGAGTAGCATGTACTCGGCTTCTGACGGCAGGTTTTTCCCCCTTCAGGGGTTTTTTCCTCAGCCGTACCTTATGGTCTCGTTGCCGCGGCTTTGATACGATGGAGAGACCATTTGGGGTGAATACCAGAAGGCGAAAGGTTAGAACGCGGTAGAATGTAGGTATTGTATGGCTTAAAAGGCTCTCGGCCTAGCCACATTGCATCGAGTTTTCTAATTTGGATGTAATAATTACCTATTAAATAAAAAAAAATAAATAAAAAAATATTAGACTTTTCTAAAGCATTTGATCTGGTTCCACATGGCCTTTTAATTGAAAAACTGTCAAAAACTGGATTAGATCATCGAATGTGGATAAAAGAATTTCTTACGGGCCGAACTCACAGTCAGAATAGGTGACAAACACTCATCGAAAGCCGATGTAATCCTCTGTCCCCAGGAGGTGTTAGGCCATTGCTATTCTTAGCGTTTATTAATGATATTGCAACTGGAATAAAATCGAAAGTTAGACTTTTCGCGCCGATGATTGCATAATATATAGGAGTATTGGCGTTTCGGATGAAAATGTTTACAGAACGATCTTAACTGTTTATGGAACTGGGCGTGCAGAAATAAGATGGAATTAAATCCGAAAAGAGTAAATTCATTTGTTTTACCAATCTCGCTCGAATGTTCACTGAATTAGAAGTTAGGAACTAACGATATACCGCGTGTAAAAAACTGTAAGTACTTGGGTTTGGTCCTGCGTAGCGACTTGAGTTGGTCGGATCATATTAACAATACGGTAAAAAAATCATGGAGGGCGCGGCACTTTGTAATGCGCATTATAAAAAACAGTAGTTCAAATGCCCGATCTTTGGCATATACTACACTTGTTCGTCCTATTTTAGAGTACGGAGCGGCCTGCTGGGACCCGTACAGAAAAGGGCAAATCGAGGCGTTAGATAAAATTCAAAAACAGGCCGGAAAGTTTGTAAATCACGGACGCGTTGATGGACGAGATGAATGGGAATCCTTATCTAAGAGAGGGGAACGGGCGGTTTATGCGTAATGTACAAGACATACAAAGGACTCAGCATGGGCAGACCTCAGTAAAAGATTACAGAAACCTGATTATAAAAGCAGAGGAGACCATCCCTGGAAAATACGATGTAGAAAGCAAAGATCTGATGTAGGAAAGTTCTCCTTTGTGAATCGTACTATAGTAGATTGGAACAAACTACCTGCAAAAACACTAAAGACTCTTCCTTCTAATGTAGTGAAATTTAAAAATATACTTAATTCTATGTAGGTCATAACATTAATACTGGGACCTTTATCATTATTATTATTATTATTATTATTATTATTATTATTATTATTATTATTATTTTCCCCTTATACAGTGAAGTGTATGGGGGCACGGGAGGGACGGGGAGTGCAGTATAGTGCAGCGCAGTGAAATGAAGTGAAGTGGAGTGAAGTGTTAAGCTATAAGTCAACTTACAGATAACTCAAAATTAATTATAACTAGATATCAATTCTAATTTAATTGTAATTATATTTGTAAATATTAGTAATAGTTTTGTAACTGTCGTATATCTAGTTGTAATAATGTTTGCCACCGAGCATTAGCTCAAAGCGAACTTTAATAAATCTATCTATCTATCTATCTACACGTTATCCGATTACTCTTAAGCGTCCTTCATGTTATCCGAGCTCAAAATTTAACCAAAATTACATAGCATCGTAGGCTTTCACGGCCGGAGTCAATATGAGTGAAAGTTTCCGGGCTGGTAGGCCGTGTTCCAGTTGGCTATGTAGCAGGACGGAAACTTTTACTCATATTAACCAAAATTGTTGGTGCAGTATTTAAGAAAAAAATATTTAAACCAAATTAAAAATTGCCTATATTTCACCCAAAATTACTCGAAAGTTCTCAAATTTTCGAGTAATTTCTTTGTTTTACCTGATGTAAATAATGAAATAAAAATAACAAATGAATAATGTCTTCTTTATAATAGTAGTAGGGAGACGCCGAAAAAATGGAACTTTAACATTTTTGAAGAATCCGAGTTTTCAACAAACATGAGACCTGCACCATTTTAAAATTTTGAAAATGTCCCAGCGGCTTCATTATACAAAATTAAAATGTTTCAGATTCAAGGGACCGCGACATCAGTTAGATCGATTGAGGAATATCAATTTTGGAGAAAATCAGCTAGGTTTACCCGCTAGTGTTGTTCGTAGACGAACAGACAGACGTTTTGCCACCAATCGATTTTTCGATATCAAGGACCAACAAAACATCAATTTTGGCTACACCACGTGTTAGAGGATTTCTTTCTAAATTTAGCAACTGGATTTATGCACTTTTTCTTTAGCAGGACCCTGTAATAATAGTTTTTCTCCCGAAAATTCGCCGCTTTTTACCACAACATTATATAACATTCTCTCTACTGCGTAAGTGGTAGCGAGAAAGTAAAATGTAAATAGGCGTGCACCATTACGCACATACTGTAATGAAATGCTCGGTTCCGAAATATATATGCCCCGTATGGGTTTGTAATATTTTTTAACTTTAATTTTTAGTTCGTGGGCCCTCAAAAATTTTTAACCAGCTGGTAGCTCACAAGTCAAAACGTTGGGAACCGATGTCCTAAGTGATAGTTTCGCCTTTATACGTTTAACCAAAATTTTCAAATCAAATTGAAATCGTCGCTAGGCGTAAGCGCTTTGTGGAAATTCTAGCATTCACTTACAGTTAATCGACTATGTATTTAATCAACAGTTGTGTATTCAAGTTTGTGAATGTTAAACTAGTTGTTCCATGAAAAGGCATGTCCACACGCGTCTTCCCGTGGAAAGGTCTGAAAGTAGAGTAGATGTGAAAAATATATATGCTTTTCCCAGACCTGAAATGCTGAAAATATTTTAACACAAAGTTGCATTAAATGATTGTAATAGTGTTAAATTCATGTAGCTTTAGTTCTTAAATACAATATGAAATTTCCCTTCGATTATTTTGACATTTATGCTGGAGTCCCCAGTTCATACCTCTTCCTACTGTTCCCCGGAATATCGAAATCGAATTGATACGCGACTGTTAAAGTATTTGTGATGCTATGACGCCCCAGGAGCATAAACCCATGTCTTATAAGCCCATGTATATCAATGAAACATCAAAAAATCGTTGATATTCAGTTAAGAGAATGGATAGTATCATTGAAAACAAAATATTATTAAAACTGAAAGCAATCTTTATTCTGAGAGTAAGATTTTCGCCTATTATCTTACGACTGCAAGTCATTAGGTGATTCCTAGAAGATCTTGCTTCAGATTGAGCACGAAAGAAAAGTTACTTGTCAATTCTGATATAATAATCTATGTAAAGTGCGCTTACATATAACACTTAAACTTTTCCTGTTATTTTCGTAACTGGTTAATGATAATGTTAAAAACAAATGCTTGGATCGACAAAACGTGTAATGGATAATTTATTATTATCTTCTTCTATTATAGCGTTCTAATACTATGTCAATGGATCCTCTCAACATCAATATGAACAACGAAATATCTTCAAAATGGATGTGACTTTGAGTGAAAGTAAACATCGTGTACTCTAAAATGAAACATTTCAAGATTCTTCTTTAAATCACAATCAAGATTCTTCCGTGTTTCCGTACTTAAATTACAATAGCACTAACTCAACAGCAGCCGTAACAAGATATTATAACTGATCTATCATCTAATACCCAAGATCCTACAATGTTACCATTATCCAATGCATTATCTAATGCATAATGCAGTTAGCGACTCTCAATTTAATTCAAACCAAAGTAACGTCCGAAAGTAGAGTAAATGAAGAGAGTGAACAATCAATTCAATATTTTAAATCTACTTCACCTCAAGCCACAGTTACTTCAGAAGTCACAAACTCAAACTTTTCATACCCCTAGCGGTAGCTCAGTGCATCAACTGATGTCACTGCAGCGCCTCTGACCGGGAGGCCCTAGGTTCGAGTCCTGACGGCGCACACTGGTTTAATCGCGGCAAAAACCTGGTCATAATTGCAAAATTCAGAGTGCGTTTGGAATTTGACTTATCAAATCTCGTTCGAAGACACTGGAGCAAACTACTTCCAGCTTCAGAAATTTATTTCAATCATTTTCGTCTTCCACACGGTGTCGTAAAGTTACTGTTGCTCGAATGGCTCGAATTCGTTGATTCATGCCAACGATATTCGTGAAATTAAAAAAAGGGTTTAAATTCTTTTTTTTTTTAGGATTCTTTTTGTATTTCCGAATATAAGACACATGGCTATAAATTAAGTGTATTTTCAAGAACAAGTGTATAATATTTTTAATATGATGCGGTTGAATTCTAAACCATGTAGCGTAACAAAGTTAGTCGTTTATATTGTAGATTATATTTTTTGTCCTGCGTAGTCCTGCCTCAATTATTATTTTCATTTTTCAAGTAGAATGTCCTTAATCAGAATAACACAAATTTAACTGACATATCTGCACCTTTTTGTTTTAAAGTGACTATATACAAAGCTACGTAGTAAGATATAACACTTGATCGCCCCCCATGGTTTCTTCGATGCCACAGGGAATTGATTTCTTGGAATAATTTTTTTTCTTCTCCCTCAGATAATTACTTTTAGTAGTAAAATTAATACTATTAATTTTTGAGGGATTAAACAATAATAACCCAAGCCACTGAGCACTTTCAGATTTTTAGTGTATTTTAAGGATTCTTCTTCTGACGCAACAAACAAAACTATGGGTAACTAAGGTGTAAGAATGAATTCAATGTGGTCACCTTAAAGTATTGTTGACTAATATTTGATTCAATTATTCATAATTAAATATTAAATAAAATATTGTTTATTCAATAAGTGCCGACGAAATTAGATCGGTATACATAGATATTGGGCTCCCAACAGATGGGTGACATTTGTTTGAATATATATATATCGAAAGGGCTTCCGATTTTTTCTTTTTCTTTTTGTACGGATAGTACTAAACGGACAGGATAACATGACATAAATGCGACTATCATGTCTTCTGTTTTTAAACAAATTAATCATACATTTTTTTAAAAATGTCTCTCATGACGTCAATATTTACATTACAGGCATTTCATATACATTATCACATTTGTGAGTACAATTGCCGCAATCAGTTTTTTATGACGTTTCTCGAAATCTTAATGAATCAAGAAATTCAAAAACTGTCTTAAATAACATTTTACTTACAATCAATTTCTTTCTCCTTAAATCCAATATTCCTTTTTGAAGCAGCTATTTTGAATTAGCAATTTTTGTATTTAGTGACTTCAAAAATAGTATTTAACCATATTTCTGCGCATATTTGCTTCATTTTCAAGCTTCACTTCTGAATTTTGATATTTCATTCCAATAATCGAAATCAGCGATCTCGAGAACCATTTTATACATATTTCTACGCACATTGGGCTATTTTTATGAGTCAGTTTGCCATTTTGAAGGCGCCATTGTGAATTTTGGGAAAATTTTGGGAAAGATATTCTAATTCTGCGACCTCAAAAACCCTTGATACCAATTTTTACGCAAATCCACTGACATTTGCAATTATGACCAAGTTTTAGGCCCGATCCAGTGTGCGGCGGCAGGATTTTCGACACTAGCTTTTCAGCTAGGAGAATTCTAGCGGCCGGCTGCTCTGATCGGTAGTTTTCCATGGTTTCTCCGATCAACACCAGGCGAATGCCGGAGCAGTACCCTACCAAACGGGCCACGGACCGCGCGCGATCTGTCCCTCTTCCTTGTCCTATCCTCTCCTCTTACACTCACGCTTACACTAACATGCACTACACTACCACATATTCCGGGAGACCGGTCGGGAGCTTAGAGCTCGTCCCGGTTGGGGCGGCGCCCCGCTGGTGGGAGAGTCCTGGTTAGGGGGAAACCTCACTAGCCGACGGTAGGTCGGCGCCGTATCTCGCCATCCAGCGGGGGAAGATCACTGCCATTTCCTGAGAAAAAACATGCACTAGACTAACGGGACTAATGACCAAAGCAGTTGACGCGCCCGGAAACATGAAAAAATCAATCTCAAACTTTTCATCGCCACATAAATCAGACTCCACAAAAAGAGAAGGAACTACAGTTCATTATAACCAAGGCAAAATACAAACTCCATGTTCAACATGTCTCAGCGCCTCCAACTCTTTTTGCTAATATGCAATACCAATGCCTCCTTCAGTAGAAAGCCCTGAACAGCGATACTTGGCAACGCTGTTGCGAAACCGGTTTGAGGCAGTGCGTGGTGTACATGCTTTTCTGTGCTCTATCCGCTTAGTGAAATTGTGAGTTCTTACGAAGTGTGATATAGCTATTCTTGGCGATACACTGTGGCTTTGGTAGTAAACGTGAATGCAGAAATATTAATATAATATTGTGGAAGGTGCTGTAAGAAATGTACTTCCGGGTCAATGACCCCCATCTCGATCGGGTTTTTGTCCAGTTTCCCTGATCCATTGAGCAAATGCTGAGATGGCCCCTTGCTTTGCTTCTGGACGTAAATGTAGCTTCACTATGCGCACGTTTTGTTGAACTTTCCTTTTGCTTCTAGTGGTAGTAGAGCTTAGGGTGAGTTTCTATTTTGTTAACAATACAGAAAAATCAAATCTGTTTGTTCCTTTACTGTTAAAAATAAGTTTTCTGTAATTTTGCAACGAAAATATCTAGTTTTTGAATGTTAATCCTCGCTTTTTTAAATTTATTATTATTATTACTATGATTTTTCATCTTTCAACTATTAATAGTTAAATTGTTGGAAGGATTTGAAACTCAAGAAAGCTGCGCAGATGATTTTCTCCCCCATACGTCACATACAGTTTTTGACTAAATAAATAAAAAAAAAGAAATAAAAGTGAAGGTAAGTTTGATTAAGACGAAAATTATGATTTCATGACTTAACCTTGAATATGTTTATTGAGCATTTGTTATTTTATTTTACAGATGCCGCGAAGTTGCTGTGTACTGGAGTGCAACTCAAATTACGACAGTTCGCTGAAGGCTGCGGAGGCAGCTGTAACCTATTCCCAAATGTGAGGAATCAAGATAGAAGTGGGCTACTGCTATTCCCTGGGCGAACTGGGAGCCAACCAAGAGATCGTTTGTGAAAAACACTTCGCAGACAACGATGTTATTCGTCTACTGCCACATATATTGGAAGATGGCACTGTTAAATCAAATTTCCTTGCATCTCCTAGGCTACGGGATAATGTTGTCCGTATTCAGTGGTGCACCTTCGTATCTTTCAAGGGTACTCCCCACACCTAGAAGGGATCCTGCAGAAAGAAGGCAGGATATTGTTAAAGAACAAGAAAGGAGAAATGATGAGTTTCTTAACCCAGATAAAGCTGACGTCCTTCCAGAAGGATGTGTGTAGTTCCGTTACAAATTGACCGTTATTTCGGTTACGTTTTTAATCTGAGAGATTGTGTTGGCGTCGTTCTGGAGATTGAACCTTAGTATTTACATTGGATAACTAACTGGTTTAGAAAATTGAATCTGTGAGGTTCGGAATCGTCATCGTAGACAAGACTGTTTTTAACATGGATTGTCGAGTTGACCTGAGAATTAATGGGTGAGTATAACAAGCATCATTTTCTTGATGCAGCAAGAAAACTTTCGCTGAAACATGACAACAAACGTTCGTTTTAAAACAATTGCTTGGTAAACGGATATAATGTACATTTAACTTGTGATATTTTGAGCCGAATACTTTGACATCCTTCTGGAAGGACGTCAGCCGAATATGTAGGCATTTTTGGATAATTGAAGTGTTTAGCCGGTACGACTTTATTTACTGCTTTTCTGCTGTACTTTTAATTTTTAAATTGTCCTTTTAAATTATGAAATATAAATCATCTTAATCATGTTTCAATGGTTCTTGATAATGAACATTTCTAGCTGCATTTACCAAAATATTTGGTATTTATACGATTTCTTCAACTTCATTATAGGTACTAAGTTTTCTTTTGTTTGTTAGGAAAAATCTTACCCTTCAGCAGCTGCTTGACATGTTGGAGGATAATGATGAAAATAAATCATTGCCTGATGATGGACTAGATATTGTTTTATATCCTCCTACAAATTCTAATGCTGATCTGACTGACGAAGATTCAGGAAGTGAAGAGTCGCCGGTAATAGATAATGACCCTGCAAGTCAACTCAGTGCACCCGCTATAATCAATTTCAACGTATCAAACTCTTCTATTCTTGAAGATTCTGCTTCAGAACAAGACTGTTCAATTTCGCTCCCATCAATATCCCAAACATTGGAAAATGAAATAATTCTTGATCCAAAAACGTCTGAGACCTCGCATTCAACTCCTCGCAAAAGAAAAGTGAAACGTGTTCAGCATGCTGCCCTCCCAGTAGTGAAAAGATCAAATGCTACTTCACAGCTGACATCTGATTGGAAAAATCAATTACTTTCAATACCATCTACTTCCTGGCCCCCAATGCATACGGTAAAGTACAGAGAGAGGACACCTCTGGAATATTTTGAATTATTTTTTGACGAAGATTTGACGATTGTGTACACCAACCAGTATGCTGCGGAACGAAATAGACTTGGAGATTGTTCTGAAGACGAAATGAAATGTTTTGTGGCCATGCTATTACTTAGTGGCTACATAGATCTACCTAGAAAAGACATGTATTGTGAAACGTCACCAGATGTTCATAACATCATTTACATGCTTCTAATAACGATAAACTAGACAAAAATGATTTATTTGCAAAACTGCGACCACTTCTGATGGCAATAAATGGAGATGTAAAAATTTAGCACCTCACGTGCAAGATCACTCAGTTTATGAAAGCATGGTGCCATATTTTGGACGCCACGGTACAAAACAATTTATCCGTGTCAAGCCCATTAGATACGGATTCAAGTTCTGGTGCAGTGGTCCTAATACGGAGGTGGTGTCACAAGTACCCTTACCAACAAAGAAAAAACAAACATTTTGGAAAACAAATGTTTTTTTTTTTTCAACATAATCTCCTTTTAGCTCTATATACTTTTCCCAGCGATGTTCAATAAGTTCAATAACATTCAAAACTTTCCCGCACTGCCTAAAGTAAATATGCCTTTGCCTTCTCAAAACTACGAAAATCTTAATTCAAACTGGAGAACCCCAAATTCCAATAATGCAAACAATTTCAATTTAATTAGCACAATAGTAAATCAAATATTAGCAATTATTGTTCCTCAGCTACAAACAATGATTCAATCGTTAGTGATCTTATTAATGGCATTAAATAATTATGATGAAACGAGGTTATTAAACTGGAACGCAAATGGCATAAAACGCCAAACAAATTCATTCATTCACTTTTTAAATGAAAATAAAATAAAAATAGCATGCATAACCGAAACGCATTTACTGCCAGGTGAAAAATTTAAAGTTAATGGAGATGCAATTGCATAGAAACGACATAATCCATAGAAACGACAGGTTAACGCTCTGTGCTTCGGGAGGCTGGCAATCTTAATTCACAAAAGCATAAAACATTTCCAAATAGACATTCATCAGACAAAAACCTAGAAACGGTAGCAATTGTAACTTATGTGAATAATGAGGAAACTGTGATTGTATCAGCATATAAACCACCTAACTACCCTTTCCCACAAGCTATTTATAAAAATATTTTCAAGAAGCATTCAAAAGTTCTTATAATAGGGGACTTAAATAGCAAGAACACAGCTTGGGGTTGCAATTCAACCTCAACACATGGCTATTGCAGCTAATAACTGACGAGAATTTAGATATCCAAGCATCCAGTGAACCAACTCACTATCCTTACAACAATAGAATCATCCCAGATATCTTAGATATAATAATCTCTCAAGGAATCAACTTCCCAATTTATCAAACGGTTGTTCCGGATCTAGATTCGGATCATAATCCAGTTATTTGTCCTTCCAAGGAAAAATTCCAATAAAAGATAGCACCAATAAAACACTAAACACAAACATCAACTGGAATAAATTTCGCAATCTAATGTCCCAAAACCTTGAATTTCCAAATTCAATTCAAAATGATACTCAACTTGAATTAGAGATAAACAGAATAAACAATGCAATTCATAAAAACTTGAATAAAAGTATTATACCATCCCTCCCAACACAGAGATCGTGTGGAATTTGCCTAAAGAACTTTTCAATCTGATAAATAAGAACGAAAACTGAGAATGGAATGGTAAATAAATAGAAATCCTAATTACAAAAGAAAAATAAACAAACTAGCGAGGATAATCAAAATCGAATTAGATAATTTGAGGATTCAATCTTTCAAATTATCTATCCCAAATACATCCTAATTCAAAACGGCTGTGGACAACAATAAAAACTATAACAGGGGAAAAAAGAAATATTGCTCCTCTAAACACCCAAACAGGAAATTTTGTACATACGGACCAAGAAAAGGCCGATTATATCGCCGAAAAGTTTGAAAAAACTTTTACCCCCAACCCAATGATCGATGTTAAGCATAACAAAGAAATTGAAGAGCATATGAGAGACACGTACTACAGAGTACCCACCCCAATAAAATTTATTAGCCCCCACGAAATAACTACAATTATAAATAACCTCAAAATTAGGAAGGCTCCAGGCCATGACCAAATAACAAACAGAGTCTTGAAAGAACTACCAAGAAGCTCGATTGCAGTTCTGGCAGCAGTGTACAACTCAGCACTTAGAACTGGGTATTATCCAAAATCATGGAAACAAGCCATTATCCTTCCAATCAGTAAACCAGGAAAAAATACGAAGGAAGGAACGAGCTATACACCTATTAGCGTATTATCCTCTTTATCTAAAATATTTGAGAAACTGATACAAAAAAGACTTACCAAATACCTCATAGAAATAAGAGCATTGCCAGATGAGCAGTTCGGATTTGGGCAAAATTATTGTACAACTCATCAGCTCATCCGCCTGGTAGAACAAATTGCCAACGGTTTCCATAATAAACAGCATACAATAGGATTGTTTTTAGACGTAGAGAAAGCTTTCGATAAAGTTTGGCATACTGGATTACTTTTCAAACTCAAACATCTGAGAGTACCTTTCTATTTACAAGATATTATAAGTAGTTTTATTGCAGACTGAACGTATAGAGTTAAAGTAAACAGCGCACTTTCACAAACTAGAACAATAGGAGCAGGGGTACCTCAAGGTTCTGCACTATCGCCGCTCCTCTTCAATGTTTATTTTTCAGACATTCCCACATTAGGAGACTCAAATCTTGCGCTATTCGCAGATGATACTGCAATATACACAACTCATGGAGATATAAAAATAGCAAAAGATAACATCCAGGCGGATATCTCATGCTTTCTAGAGAGGGGCTCAACAGTGGAGAATAAAAATAAACCCAACTAACACCCAGGCCAAAATTTTTACTCTTTGTAAACCAAAGTTACCTCGCCCACTAGTATTACATACCACTATAATCCCATGGCTTCCATCCGATACACCAGTAAAATACCTTGGGGTTCAAATTGATAGCAAGTTAACTTGGAAAAAGCACATTGAAGTAATCACCAATGCATCATACGCGAAAATATGAAAACTATACCCATTAATTAACTTCCGCTCAGCCTTAATTTTGGAATGTGCTATCTTAATATTTAAATCTATTATTAGACCATCACTCACATATGTCTGTCCGGTCTGGAATACCACAACTAAAACCAACATTGAAAAACTCCAAATAGTACAGAACAATTTTTTACGAAAATGTGCAAAGGCCCCTTGGTATCAAATACACATATTCAAAGGGAACTTCAAATAGAACCCCTAATTGAACATATAAGAAAAAACTGTAACAATTTTTTTACTCTTCTTTCATCCTCTCCTTGCAGTACAAAATTCACAATGAGAAAAACTTGAAACAATTCCAAAAGAATTGGCTCTCGATATCCCAGAGACATGTTTAACCCCAAAAAAATATACTAATATGTATTAAATATGTAAATCTTCATCCCAAGTATGTATAGAGTGCATCTAGATTTAGGAATGTATAATGTCTGTAAAATTTGTGTATTGTGTGTCAATTTCTTTAGTTGTAAGTATCAGAAATATAAGTATTAAATCCTGTAAATTAGCTAGTAGTAAGATACAAGAGTGAGAGGTTGTATGCTCAAACGTGAATGCCCAAACGTTATGTACTACAAATAAAAATGTACAAACCCCTGAACGGCAAAACTGCCGTGCAGGAAAAAAATAAATTAAAAAAAAAATCAAATGTATTGAGGAATTCTACAAGGTTGTCTCTTTGTCCACTATTCAACATCTACGTGTCTGATATTTCTACTTTACCCTTCGTCTCCATTGCTCTTTTCACTGATGACACTGCATTATTTTAATTCTATTCTAATATAAAAATTGCACAAACCCACATCAAGATGATATTCCAAATTACATAAAAGGGACTCAAAATTGGAGAATCAAAATTAACGTTTCGTCACGAATTCCACAAAGATATTTTGACCAATTTTTTTTTCGTTATACAAATTTCAAACCTCTTCATTGCACACATTTACAATCTTATCTTGTTTTCCATTACCATTTTTAAACTATATATTAATTAAACCACCATTTTAAAATGGGTAAATAATTTACCTTACAACAAATTGCTAGCACCTTGCCTAAAAGTTATTTGAAAGACTTTTTATATTCCCTGAAAAATTGTATCACAATAATTAAACAGGCAGTAAATAAAAGTCTAATAAAAATTTCATTAGATAATTTGTCTTGAAATACGTAATTCGTAGAAGCAATGACGTAAAACACGAGAGAAATAAACCATAGAGACTGTAAATTATTAAAGTATATCGACCGAAGAATAATAAAAATTAGTAGTTCTTAAAGCGTTAGTCAATAAGACCAAGTAATGAAAATTAGCAGAATTAAATTGAAAGGTCATTGAAGCAAACAATTATTTTTTATTTGGAAACCACTCTAGGTCGGTGTTCATTGAGGTTTGATAAAGCATTGAAGATGTTTTATGGAGGTCAATTGGGGTCATTTGAAAATACAGTTTATGCAGAGACAGTTATCGGAATATGACGAAGCTGAATGTGAACTTTACCTTGAAATATATTAATTTTTCCTTGTTAGAGTTGAGAATAGTGACTGTATTCAAAGGTGTACTGCGTTGACGAATCATCAGTATGCATGTCTATCAACATTTATCAAGATTTGGACTTCTCTACATCACACTCATATTACGGTTCTTTATTTCTGTTGATGTGCAGGCATGTATATCAAGCGAAGGACAGATAAAGGATGAGTCACATGTTCCGACATTTGGAAAATGTGGCAAAAGAGACAATGAACCGTTTCCTCCGTCAGGTAAAACACAGAAATCTTTCTATAATGTGTAATAATTAATATTTATCCTCGAGGAAAGTCTAATGCACTTTTTAGATGTTTGATAGCTTCATTTTGAAACTTAGAATAATCTCATACCGTACTTTGGGAGTGGCTCATCACAGAATAAGAATACATGGCTTTCCGGCTCAACCAATTCATTGCAATAGGTTTTTTCGCTACGCGCATAAATCTGCAGCTTTATGTTCACCTTCCATCGCTTATACGTAAAAGTCAAAAACCTAAATAATTAATTTTAAATTATACAAAAATTAGTTATATTGTTTTCTTTGAATTTTCAAATTTCGACCGGAAATCGTTTCTTCTGAAAAGAAGCGTCCTTACTCGAAATTTAATGGCGAATACAATGATAAAATCATTTTTCTCTGAGGCTTCGTTTTCAGGAATAAGGAAAAAGTTCATAAAATACGGAAAATAAACTGAAATAGGGGAAAGCGTTTTCGTCCGAATGAGGCATTGAGTTATGCTTTGAAAGGTCAGAATGCCCTAAATACGGCTGTGCAACCAGAATTGCAAAATTCGCAAGAGTGTAGGAAATATGAGCATTTAATGCCAATCCCCATTTTCGGGTGAAAATCCTAACGTTTAATCGACCCCCCCCTACCGTTGAATTTTTTAAATTTCGAGCGGACATCGATTCTACTGAAAAGAACCGTCCTTACTCGAAATATAATGGCGATTACAATGGTAAAGATCATTTTTCTCTCTGAGGCCTCGTTTACCGGGAATAAGCGAAACGTTCATAAAATAAGTAAAAATGAAATGGGAAAATGCGTCTTCAAAAGCCGTATATTTCGTCCAAATGAGGCAAATGAGGTATGTTTCTTAAAGGCCAAAATGTTCTGAACACGGCCGTGCAACCACAATTGAAAAATTTGCAATAGTTTAGGAGATATGAGCATTTAAAGCCAATTTCCATTTTCAGGTGTAAATCTTAAAATTAATCGGCCCCCCTGTTGAATTTTTCAAATTACGACCGGACATGGATTCTTCTGAAAAGAAGCGTCCTTACTCAAAATTTTATGGCGATTACAATGGTATCAATCTATTTTCTTTCTGAGGCTTCGTTTTCCCGGAAAAGCGAAACGATAATAAAACACGAAAATAAAAATAAATGGAATTATGCGTCTGCAAGCCGTAATTTTCGTCCGAATAAAGAAGGAGGTATGTTTCGGAAAGGTCATAATGTTCTGAACACGTCTGTGCACCTAGAATTTCATAATTCGCAATAGTTTAGGAGATATGAGCACTTAAAGCCAATTCCCATTTTCGGGTGAAAATTCTCAAATTTAATCGACCCCCCGTGGTGAAATTTTCAAATTTCGACCAGACATCGATTCGTCTGAAAAGGAAGCGTTCTTACTCGAAATTTAATGGCGATTACAAAGGTAAAGATTATTTTTCTTTCTGAGGTTTAGTTTTCCCGGAATAAGTGAAAACGTTCATAAAGTACGTAAAATAAACTTAAATGGGAAAATGTGTCTGCTAGCCGTATTTTTCGTCCAAATGAGGCATGTTTCTGAAAGGTCAGAATCTCCTAAACACGGCTCAGCAACTAGAACTGCATAATTCGCAATAGATTAGGAGATACGAGCATTTAAAACTAATCCCATTTTCGGCCGAAAATCCTAATATTTAATCGACCCATCCCTGATGAATTTTTCAAATTTCGACCCGACATCGATTCTTCTAAAAAGAAGCGTACTTACTCGAAATTTATCGGCGATTACAATGGTAAAGACCATTTTTTCTCTGAGGCTTCGTTTTCCCAGAATTAGCGAAAACGTTCATAAAATACGAAAAATAAACTGAAATGGGATAATGCGTCTGCAAGACGTATTTTTCGTCCGCATGAGGCAAATGGGTTATGTTTCTGAAAGGAGACTCCTGAACACGGCTCTGTACCCAGAAATGCAAAATTCGCAATAGTTTAGGAGATATGAGCATTTAAGGCCAATTTCCATTTTCAGGTGTAAATCTTAAAATTAATCGACCCCTCTGTTGAATTTTTCAAATTACGACCGGACATCGATTCTTCTGAAAAGAAGCGTCCTTACTCAAAATTTTATGGCGATTACAATGGTATCGATCATTTTTCTTTCTGAGGCTTCGTTTTCCCGGAAAAGCGAAAACGATAATAAATCACGAAGAATAAAAAGAAATGGAATTATGCGTCTGCAAGCCGTAATTTTCGTCCGAATAAAGAAGGAGGTATGTTTCGGAAAGGTCAGAATGTCCTGAACACAACTGTGCACCTAGAATTTCATAATTCGCAATAGTTTAGGAGATATGAGCACTTAAAGCCAATTCCCATTTTCGGGTGAAAATCCTCAAATTTAATCGACTCCCCGTGGTGAAATTTTCAAATTTCGACCAGACATCGATTCGTCTGAAAAAGAAGCGTCCTTACTCGAAATTTAATGGCCATTACAAAAGTAAAGATTATTTTTCTTTCTGAGGTTTAGTTTTCCCGGAATAAGTGAAAACGTTCATAAAATACGAAAAATAAACTGAAATGGGATAATGCGTCTGCAAGACGTATTTTTCGTCCGAATGAGGCAAATGGGTTATGTTTCTGAAAGGTCAGAGACTCCTGAACACGGCTCTGTAACCAGAAATGCAAAATTCGCAATAGTTTAAGAGATATGAGCATTTAAAGTAAATCCCCATTTTGAGGTGACAATCATCAAATTTAATCGCCCCCTCCTGTTGATTTTTTAAAATTTTGACCGGACATCGATTCTACTGAAGCGAAGCGTCCTTACTCAAAATTTAATAGCGATTACAGTGGTAAAGATAATTTTTCTCTCTGAGGCGTCGTTTTCCCGGAATAAGCGAAACCGTTCATAAAATAAGTAAAATAAAATGAAATGGGAAAAAGCGTCAGAAAGCCGTATTTTTTGTCCGAGTGAGGGAAATGGATTATGTTTCTGAAAGGCCAGAATCAGAACACGGCTGTGCAACCCGAATTGCAAAATTCCCAATAGTTTAGGAGATAAGAGCATTTAAAGCCAATCCCCATTTTTGGGTGAAAATCCTAAAATTATATCGACCCCCCACCTGTTGAAATTTTCGAATTTCGACCGGACATGGATTCTTCTGAAAAGAAGCATCCTTTCTCGAAATTTAATGGCGATTACAATGGTAAAGATCATTTTTCTTTCTGAAGCTTCGTTTTTCCGGAATAAGCGAAAACCTTCAAAAAATACGGAAAATAAACTGAAATGGGAAAATGCGTCTGCAAGCCGTATTTTTTGTCCGAATGAGGCACTTGGAGTATGTTTCTAAATGGCCAGAATCTCCTGAACACGGCTGTGCAACCAGAATTGCAAAATTCGCAATAGTTTAGGAGATATGAGCATTTAAAACCAATTCCCATTTTCGGGTGAAAATCCTAAATTTAATCGTCCCCGCCTGTTGAAATTTTCAAATTTCGACCGGTCATCGATTCATCTGAAAAGAAGCGTCCTTACTCGAAATTTAATGGCGATTACAATGGTTAAGCTCATTTTCCTCTCAGTAAATTTTCTGGGGAGAAATTTTAACAAGGCATTTTAATAAAGTTTCATTTAACACGTCACAATGGGGAAGATATTTAATAAAATATTCAGAACGCCGATAATTCTACCCAAATTAAAAGATAACAGAAGTAATGTAGCTTTTATAGAAAGGTTTTCATATGACTAATATTTAATTTTTTTTTATTCGATAAAAAAGTTTTCCCTGTGTATACAAATAATTGAGTATAAGCTAACAATACAATAGATACACACAAGTATAAAAGTAAATGTTACAAACGTCCAGTGACGGCTTGTGCTCAAGAGACTGGAGGTTGCACCTCCATCGAATGACGGAAATGTAATTTGCAAAATTCAGAATGCGAATATATATGAAAAATGTACGCAACTCAAATCAATTGAATCTAAATATAAATTTACATTGAAGCACTACTTACATTATTTTATTGTCCGCGTAAGGCATATACCTCACGCGCACGTGGTTCTGGCTTTGATTTCCACTGGGCACTTAAATTCGACTTAGCACATTGCAACAAGTACTATTGCTTCGACACATTTCACACAAATAAAAGTATTTTATTTCGAAAACTTCACTACTCTGGTATATTGGGCCATAATAAAAGATTTCCGACACACATTCGTTCGTTTGAAACGCACAACAAGATTTTCTCGAAAACAGCTCCATTTTGTTCTTTCAGCTTTTGGAAGGGATAGTGATAATGAACTCTACGAGGCAACATAAACGCCATTTTCTCTATTCATTTTTTTTTTCAAAAATCCAAATAGTATTTTTTTCTTGTCTCTCACGTCATTAATATTTACATTAGCAACGATTTGTTTACATTATTGCATTTATGAAAAGATGTGCTTCAAATGATATCATATAAAGTTTCTCGAAAATCAAAAGTTTTCTCTGCATTAAGCTCAAATTTCCGCATTGTCAGAAACCCGCAAAAGCCATTTTCTCAAAAACGCCTACAAATTTTTCTTAAACTTTCGTACAATTGCCCTGTTTCTTTTGATTTTTCATTCACTGTATTCTTTTGTTTTTTTTTAATTCACAAATATGTTTTTAAAATATTTCTCATGCCTTTAATTTCCATTTTCAGCAGTTTGTATACATTATACACTTTGTGAGTGGAAGTTCTTGAAATGAAGTTTATCGAAAACTCGGAATTGTTCTGTGAAAAAGAGGTTCAAATATGGCATTTTCAGAAACGCTCAAAACGCAAAAAACATGATTTTCTTATAAACGCTTCTCAATTTTTTCGATAAAAAACGTCTATGGCGAGGTTTTACTCTTCTTCAATGTTCTTAAAGTAATATTTCTGTTCTACTACAAGAAACCGAAAAATTGAAATTTTTTAAAATAAATGTATTTTGTATGACGATAGATGGCAGCTGGTAAGAATATGTTGCAAGTAGCTTGCCCAGACCAAAGAAAATAGAAAACTAATACGAGAAAATCTGTTCTAATATGTTGTACTAATCTGTAGTTACTAGTATCGAGGAAGTTATGTAATGCTGCGGAAAATCGATTTCGAGATTTCAAGGAAATACACGTTTTGAGGTCCCCTGATACCGAAAAAGTGGTTCTTTTCAAAAGTGTGTATGTGAACAACAATAGGCCTAAACTGTGCGTAAGATTTTTCTAAATTGAAGAAACCCTCATCAGTCTGGGCTGAGTCGAAGTCAGTGATTTTGAAAACATTAATTAATTTTTGTGTACTTTACATGAAGGCCCAGGGACATTTTCAAAATTTTCTTGAAATTTTTCTTTAAATTTCTTTAGAAATTTGAGTTAATTACAGTCGAAGATGGCGTACCTGATTTCCACTAATTACGCTGAAGTTTTGAAATTTGCATTAATTTTATTTTTTCCGGTCTTCACAACTAAAATTGAAGATAAAAATTTTTCTTTCTAGTAATTTTTTCTTAATCAGTTTTTTAATTAAGGTCATGTACATTTTTGAAAATTTTAGTAATTTTTGCGCAAAATTGCGTGAAATATGTATAATTATAAAAAATAACAAAAACAAAATTTTCTAAAAACCGGTTGAACGCCTTTTTCTTAAAAAGGGCTCCAAAGTTTTCAACGAAAATGTCCATATAAGACGAGGTTTTACTCTTCTATTATATTCTTAAAATAATTTTTAATTTCTGCAATTCAGAATCAGAAAATTGAGAAAATATGAAAAAGGTTTGGGGGATAGATGGTATCTGAGAAGAGGATAGGGGCAGGATCGAAAAGCTTGATCTGAACAAAGAAATTAGGAAACTAATACGAGAAAGTCTGTGCCATTCTGTAGCACCAATAGTTATTTTCTCGTAGACATACGAATATTCGGAGTAATATACTAAAGCAACTAAAACTCTCCCGCGGAATAAAAACTCCACAACTACTAATCAGAATTAAGAAAAGAATCAAAATCTTTTAATAAAGACACCACAACAGAGATGTGGCCAAGGTATTTCCAGTCGACCATGAAACCAACAAAACTGTACATCAGAGATTACATGTCTACATCAACTACATATAAAATATGTATAAATATGTCTAAATTGGTAAAGTACAGTTGCTAACTGATTAATGGAACAACATACATTATTTAACATGAATAAATTAAATGTTTTCATGAAAAATTTCTGTCTTAACATTACAAATGTAAAAGTGTGTTTACCTTTCTAAAATTTCCGCCCGCAAACTGTGTCAGAAGTCACTTTTAGTTTCAATGTTTATACTTGTTGAATTCTCTCATGCCTGTCTTAACGTTTCCTGAGAAGTAACGTTTTGATGCCTTTGTCAGCTTTTTTGACATTTCATGCGAAATAAGTTCGTTCGTCTTCCATTTCACATTTCTTTATTCTGTATATCACGTACATAGTGCATGACTCACTTATTTATTTTACGTCAAAGAACAGTTAAAACTGTGTATGACGCTATGGGAAGAAGTGAATTCTGCGCATATTTTCAAAATTCTGTGATCCCTACACTAAGTCATATACTATATAAATTTTAAATTAAAAAACGCGTCCATCGTAATCTATCTTCAAGGATAAATAGGCAATAATTTTGGCTCTTATCCATGAAGTCCTTCATCAAGGATAACACTCAAACACTTCCAGCCGTGACAACATGGTAACGATAATTTGAATAACTACACTTCCACTGAATTCTAGAAGACGTACAGATAGTGAAAATACATTCATGTTCAGAAACAAAACAAGGGCCATCTCAGGATCAGGAAACTGGACAAAAACCTGATCGAGATGATCATTGATCCAGAAGGTGCGATACAATACTTGTTACATATTGTTTAGTCCAATGGTAAATAATACATTAAATATCACTGTTAAAATTAATGTTACTTTCCTTGTGATGCTCAGTATAGTCTCCAATGTATAGAAACAGTTATGCAGCAGAAAAGATTTCACTTTGGATTTAAACTTTTTAACGAATTTAATCGTTTAATGTCATCTGGCAAAGTGTTGTATAATAATGAACATGTATAGTAGGTGAATTTTTTGTAATGAGCTGTTGGTTCTGTCACCTGATGAATATGATTTCTACGTCGAGTGTTATAGTAATAGACTTCGGCATTTTCTGAAAATATATTCGCCCTAAAGCAAGTCATTTTGACAAAACCACTGATTGTAAATCAACAGACAAGGTAATGGAACAATTTCTAGATTAATGAAAAGAGGCTTACAAGAACACGTGGGTGGATTTGGTTATTATTTGTACAATTCGTTTTGTAATCTAAAAGTCTAGAGCTATAAGACGTATTTCCCAGAATATTATGCCATATCTCAGGCGGGAATGAAATTCGAAATATACACGAGCAGTATGAAGGCTGACTGAATTTGCAAGAATTGTGAACGCGTAGCATAATTAACTTAATTTTGTGTTCAATTCATTTAAATGGACGTTCCATTTAATCCGTATCACTGAATTGAGAGATCTAAAAACGTTGCTTTAACATCAGTCAATGGTACACCGTTCATTTTCAATGAGCACAGCATTATTTTTTGAAATGGAAAAGTGAATTAAAACCATTTTCTTTTGTTTACTACTAATTTGTTATTTCGTAATCAATTCGAAACATCTGATATTGTACTATTTACGGTTTCTTATTGCAAAGGATGTTTGAAAGTCGAGGGCATATCGTTTACATAAAGTAGGAACAAAATATGGCCTAAAATCGATCATTGAAACGGGCAAAGTGTCGGAAAGGTGCGTACGTAATGTTCCAGCATTCCAGTAAGGCTTTTCCACTTCTGAGATCGTTATTTAAGGTACGAACATAACCAATCTGGAGCAATACCACGGATTCCATATGAAGGTAATTTTGAAAGTAAAATATCATGATCAATGACGTCAAAGTGAAAGATCAAAACATAATCCAACAGGTGCTTCGTTTTGATCCAATGATGAGGCAATATCTTTAAGAAAAGAAAAATGACTGTTTCGCTTGATATTGATTTTCTAAATCCATGTTGGCAATCTGAAAGCGTCGTGTTACTCGAGAAATGTTTCCATTCGTACTGTAAAAAGTCTCTCTAATATTTTGAAAACTGATTGAAGAGAAATGGGCTGATAATTTTGAATTTCATTTTGTTGCCTTTTTGAAGAGCGGCTTAATTTTAGCTCTTTGAAAATATCTGAAACGTTCCGTGCATAAGGATGCATTGAATATGTGAGTTAACGGTGATAATGGCAAAACGCACAGGTCTTTATCAAAGAACCCGGGAATTCATCTAAACCGGAAAAGGAAGAAGTTTCGAAACGAATATCGTTCTAAAATTTTATGGGGAAATGTCTGTTATTGAATTTGTGGCTGAAGACTTAGTGAGATCGGCAGCAATTTCGAAAAGTATTGTTTAAAGAGACTAGCACTGTTGCCGGATCGTTCACATTTATATCGTTATACTTTAAAACAACATTTCTACAAGGTTTCTAGTTGATTTGGTCGTTTTTTTTATATTACGCATTGCTTTTGTTTTGCTATTTGAGTTGAAAATATCCTGATCGTGTTTTATGATTTTAGACTCCCTTATAATTTTTTTTAACAATAATTTGTATTTTTAAAGTTGATGAGGAAAACTTGAGATACGTTGTGACATTTAGAAATGAAAGAATGATTTCGCTTGTTTTTACAAGTTCTCCTAATCCCTTGTGTTATCCAAGAATTGCTTTCTCGTGAAATATTTCATTTTTTAAAGAGGAAAGCAAGTGTTAAAATGAAATGAATGCATTGAATATATATATATATATATATATATATATATATATATATATATATATATATATATATATTCTGTTTGTATCAACAGAATTATAAACCGCTTCTCATGACTTGCATCAAGTAATCAATGAATTTTAATTTTCTATTTGTAAACAATCTAGTTATACGTGTATTATTAATTTTATTTATTTATTTATTTATTTTACGTCAAAAAACAGTTAAAAACTGCGTATGACGTGCTATGGGGAAAAGTGAATTGTGTGTACATTTTCAAAATCTGTGATCCGTACACTAAGTCATATACTACTTAAATTTTGAATTTTGAAAGTGAGAAAAAAAACAAAAACTCCCATGTAGTAAAAATCTATTTTCAAGGATAAATAAGCAATAAATTTTGAATTTTGAAAGGAGAAAAACAAAAAACTCCCATGTAATAAAATCTATTTTCAAGGATAAATAAGCAATAAAATTTTGAATTTTGAAAGGGAGAAAAACAACAAAAACCCCATGTAATAAAATCTATTTTCAAGGATAAATAAGCAAAATTTTGGCTCTTATTACTTCCTGCCGCGACAACATGAAATGATAATTTGAAGAATTGTGTTTCCACTGAATTCTAGAAGACGTACAGAAAATGAAGTTACATTTATGTCCAGAAGCAAAACAAGGGGCCATCTCAGCATTTGCTCAATGGATCAGGGAAACTGGACGAAAAACCTGATCGAGATGGGGGTCATCGACCCGGAAGCTGTAGTACAATAGTTGTTACAGGTTGTTTATACTCATTTATGCAGTCCAAATGGTAAATAATGCATTATGTACCATTGGTAAAATTAATGTTACTTTTTTTGTGATGCTCAGTATAGTCTCTAATTGTATAGAAACAGTTATGCAGCAGAAACGATTTCACTTGGGATTTAAACTTTTCTATTGAATTTAATCGTTTAATGTCATCTGGCAAAGTGTTGTAAAATAATTGTGTCAGTGTTCGCATTGGTATGAATAATTGCATCGTGGTCACTGTCAAATCTTTTGTTTCAACTTCATGTCGAATAGTATTTTTAATTATAATTTGATCAATTGCTTTCATTGTGATCCGTGAAGGTACATTAACTTAATGTCTAAATTAAGGAATTAATTAAATTGAGAAACTTTTCTTTCTCGCAAGATTCGACAAGAAAATCAATGTTAAAATCTCGAATACAACAATGAATTGAAAAGAGTGATTGCTGACTTTTGTTAAGTGTTATCTCCAGTTTTTCAGGAACAAATATACCGGATAGCCAAGTAAGTTTAAAATATAATCTGCCGCTTCCTTTGTTGGAGGTCTGTAGATGCCAAGTAATATCATTTTAGGAAGTAAGATGTTCAACAGAAATTTCGAAAACATTTTTACCGGAATACATTTAATTCCGCCAAGGAGATATAATAAGTATTATTTCTAGCGTAAATGTAAGAACCACATGCGAAGGACTTTTATGCGATTCTTCTGTGCAATAAAGCCTGCGAGGGAAAAGTTTGGAATTTGGAAAATGTTAAGTTCATTAGGAGATAACCAATGTTCTGTAAAGCAAAGAACGTCCGTTTGATTTAGATCGCTCTGTAGAGCTGCCTCGATAAACTCAGTTTTATTTGGAAGGGATTGAACATTATGGTCCAGAATGTTTATCTTTGCAAGTATCTCCACAAATGTTTTTCTGCTGCATCTGATTGTAGTTGTATATACGGAGGTGGTCCAGAAGTACCTGACCCAACAAAGAAAAACAAAACTTTTGGAAAAAAAATGTTTATTTTTCAACATAATCTCCTTTGAGCTCTATACACTTTTTCCAGCGATGTTCAATAACTTCGATACTTTTCTATAATAAGAACTGTCTTACTCCTCAAAATAGCCATTAACTACTGACATCACTTCTTCATTGTTGGAAAATCTTTGACCACGGAGCCATTTTTTGAAGTTGGGGAACAGAGAATAATCAGAGGGCTAAATCTGGCGAATAGGTGCATGAGGTAGCAATTCAAATTTTAATTCATTAATTTTGGCCATTGCAATAACGGATTTGTGAGCTGGTGCATTGTCCTGATGAAACAACACTTTCTTCTTAGCCAAGTGGCTGTTTTGTTGATTTTTCGCTCAAATGTTGCAATAAGTTCGCATAATACTCGCCGTTGATAGTTTTCCTTTTTTAAGATAGTCAATGAAATTATTCCACGCGCATCCCAAAAACCGACGCCATGACCTTGCTCTGCAGATGGAACGGTCTTCGCCTCTTTGCGCGCGCTTCTCCTTTTCAGTCTATTGTTTTGATTGTTGTTTTCTCTGGGATGAAGTGGTGACCCATGTTTTATCCATGATTATGAAACGGCGCAAAACTTCTGCTTTGTTGCGGTGAAACTTCGCTAAACACTCAATTGAAACAGCTTCACGACACTGTTTTTGCTCGAGCGTGAGCAAACGCGGCACTCATCTTGCACACAGCTTTCTCATGTCTAAATTTTCAGATAATATGCGATGTATCGCACTTTTCGAAATGCCTACTATGTCTGCTAGCTCGCGCACTTTCCGTCGACAATCACCCAGTACCGCTTTATGGATTTTCTTTACCATTTCTGGAGTAGTCACCTCATTTGGTCGACCACTGCGATGCTGGTCTTGGCGGCTCGTACGGCCTCGTTTAAACTCTGCTACCCAATATTTTACTGTAGTAAACGAAGGCGCAGACTCACGCAGAGTAGAATCTAGTTCAGTTTTTATACTGGTTGGGCTGAGGCCTTAATTAAAGTATTAGATCACATAACGATGATCAATTTTCTCCATTTTCACTCATTCACTCACAACGTTCATTATTGATTGTTGCCGAACAAATACTAAAGGATGTAGCGTCTTCAAACTTGTAACATATGCTTCATAGATTGTCTACTTTCTAATAAAGATATATTTTCGAAAATCTACTCATGGTCTCTAGGTCAGGCTGGATTTCTGGCACCACCCTTGTATTTACTCCATTTTTACTCGAGGCGTGGTCGAAGGTTGTAATGTGTCCCGGCAGTGACAGTTGTGAAGAAAATGGGGCATCAGGTGTGGATGAATTGGTAGTGGAATGGGGAGGATCGAGTAGGTTCAGAGGAAGAGGCAACAGGGTTCGGAAATAAGGGATGAGGAACGTAAGGAAGGAGAAACGGATGGATTTTGCAGGGGACGGCGTAGGACTGGAGTTGGTGATGTATTGTGGACTTGTTACGACTGCAGGTTTTCCAGCAAGGTTCATGTAAGGATCATGCTGGGTGAAGTGTTTTGCTGAGGAAATTAATTTAAAAGGTGACATTTGTTTCTCTCAGTTGCATTTTTAATTGTTGGTTTGCGTGCTTAATCTCGCTGCATAGTGTTGGTCTGTTGTACCAGAAGGGCAGAGTCGAGACTACAATGTTAGTATTTTGGGCGGCAATTGTATTTTCTGTACATGTTGTTCAGATGTAAAGTTACCGCCGAAGTTAATGTCATTCTGCTCTCCTATGATATAGACTGTGTCCTGATCGGTCAGTGTTTTCAGTGGGTGTCCAACTCTGCAGTCACATCTGCAACCTCCCGTTAGGTTTAAAAATATATGAGACTGAGCAGTTGGAGGGTAACTTCCTCCTGAGAATGGAGGAAAGATGGCGCCATGACTGTCAGCTAAATGGCGTATTGCTAGCGCAAGTTTTCTGATACACGAGATCCCTAGTCCTCGTCCAGTGCGTAACACAACAACCCGTAAAGGTACTTAGATTCGACTCGAACGGCACGTGCGTTTTTACAATCGTTTTTACAACAACCACCTCGTACTTTCAAAACAATTGTAACATTTCTGGTGGCACGCTTTGGCTCGTTAAGTCTATGTCCACAGTTGGACGCCCTTTTAATCTGTGACGTAACTACAGCCTTTCTCTTCCCGCACCCCTGTGGAAATCAGAAAATTTGCGCGTGTAGTACCTGTTTTTAGGCTCAGTAGGTATGTCTCTCGTTTTCAAGTGAGCTAGGATGCGCAGCTTACGTGTTTTGGCTTTGACGCGCTTAGCCTGTTTGCGTTGGTTTGTGCCTGTATTTGTCGATGGTAGAAAGGGTTTTGAGGATCAGGAAGGCGAGGAAAATCTGTTTCATAATCTAAAACACTAATTTTTTTTGAGTTGTGACTGGATGCGGTGTCTGTGTCTTTGTACAGTCACAAGTGCACGGTTGGTATTTTTCGTGGTGTTGCTGACTTGTACCCAACCGTCTTTATATTTTATATGAAAAATGTATGTGTATTGAATAAATTAAAAGTAGGATGGAATATAAAAACGAGAAGGTATGCTACTCACAAAAATATTGAAGCTAGTATTGGAATTGGCAATGTGTTACGTAGAATTTCGTCCACTTAAGCTGCCACTGTTTAATACAATCAGTAGACTATACTTTATCGTAATTAGATAAACGATATTATCTGAAAGTTTGTCTTGATATATAGAATACGATTTGAATCACAAATTCAAACTTTGATACACCGTCCTCGGTAACGTTCAAAGCAACAGAATCGTCACTTGTCACAGAAATACAATAAATCTTCCAGAAAATAATTAGCACAGTGATTCTATTTGAAATAATCTGAGCTCGAAATAGGTTTAGACTCGTATCACCACCTCGTAAATCTGAAGTTTGTTGAGGCTTGAATGTCCGTTTAAAATCCGTAATCTGTTTGTCTTGGTTATAGCAAAAAATCAGTTGAAATTATGTTTTCACCCAACCTGCTACAAGTAATGAAAGCACTTAAAACACGCTTGCACAGTCAAATCGCTAAAAATAGTAGATAATCACAAAATATCAAGAGCACAACCCGATGCGTCCGTCTCGTAAGATGGCGTCAACCAGTATACCACTAAAAAAGGACTTTGTTTAGAAGCAATATGACATCATCAAATGTATGCCCGAATGGCTTGATCTGCTTGAATTTCCTAAAATTTAAATTATTCTTAAATGAAAGGAAAAAATATTGCATGTCACACAAGAAGGAGAATAATTGCACTGTGGTCAATAAGAAAACTCGCCCTATTCTCGCTCGTTTTCTTGAACGTATCACTCATGCCATTATACCCCTTTTATCCACTCGCTTCGTTAATTACTCTAATGCAGTTTTCATTTCAATAAACATTTGTATTCTATTGAAAAATGAATGATGTACACTTAGTTTATGCTATGATAAAATTTAGCGGTCTCTCAATTCAGTAAACCTCAAATTGATCGCCAATTAAAAAAATTGAAGACAAAATGAAGTTTCTTTCATTAAATTCAGCCCCCCTTTATACATCTTGTGTATATTTTGCGAATGTTTATTCCCCCCGGAGATGTATCATAATATTCTGGAGGTCTCCTATGGATCCCAGTCTTTTAGATAACTAAAAAGAACTGTGCGAATAATAAGCAAATCCCAACTAGTTAATTCCTGCTTACCTCTCTTAATTTCTCCAGGAATCCTACTTTTTTGGCGTATTTATTGTAACCGCTCATAAGTCGGTTACATTGTTTTAATAGCGCGCGACAATGTTAAACTACGACCAGAGCAGTAATAGTACCGCTATACTCCAAGGAGGTGCGCCAGCAAGGAAGGATATTCTATATCAGATTCTGACTAAAAGTTCTGAACGCACTCACGTAGTAGAAATCAGCATCCAATCAGGAACCGCTTTGAAGAATTTATGACGGCGCGATCAGCACCGTAGG
>CAXIVR010000003.1:53332041-53347651 GCA_964035755.1 Teleogryllus oceanicus | reverse complement strand
CCCCAAAGTGATTTCCTTTAAATTTAAAATCGATTTCCCGCAGCTTACGTAACCTCATATTTCTATATTACTCTGATATTTTCCGAGAAAAAAAAATCATTCAGCCGAACGACACGGTCAAAATTCAGCGAGACAGTGTATAAAAAAATTTTATTTCGTTTAATGCTAAAAAAACAAAAAAAAATCATTTAAATGGACAATCATTGTTCCGTGGAACGGACGTCTGTGGATGTTGGGTGCGGGGGGAATTCCATGCCCCCACCCCCCCGAGCCCGGGCCCCCACGCAGCTGGGGTCCGCTCCACGCGCCCCCCCCCCCAGGGGCCCGGGGTTGTACCCCGGGCACGGAGAAGGGGTCAGGCGCCCCGCGCCCCCGCCCCCCCCCCCCGCCGCCCACGCCGCCCCAGAGCGACATAGCAGGGCTCTGCCACAACCATTGCACTCCCCTAAAACAACACACACACACAAAAAAACCCCTAACATTTCCCCTCGCTCACCGCTCCAAATTTTGCCAAGGGTCTTGGTAGAGATGGATCAACAGTTACATTCACAATGCCTAGCACACCCTTATTACTCCCACCAGAACTCCACCCTCAGAGGGCACAAAACCCCTTTCCCATAAATCCTGAAATCCGAACTCCACTCCTTACGTAATTATTAGCCCCCTTCATGCCTTCCATCTGAACAAAGGGATTTGTGGAAAATTAGTGTGCTTCCTCATTATTTCCTAACTATGCATTATTGCAATGTTATTCGACATGGCGATTGTACGACGACGCAGTGACCTATCGAACGTTAAAATTTTGCCAAACGGTACTTGTGTAAACCCTCGTTACACGAGAGTGATGGTTGGGGGAACCCCGCTACCCGAGGGGGCTTGCCCCGGGATCTCGCCTTCCAACGAGGGAAAATCGTCCCCTCTGGAGGGGGAACACATGCTCTATAGTTAAAGGACTAATGACCTACGCTGTTGATGCGCCCTGAATCACTAGCAAAATTTAAACCCAACCCAAAAGAACCAGCTACGGGGCTTTAATTTTACCTTGAAATTAAAAGGGGTGATCAACGCCCTGTACAAAAATTTTTAAATTTACGTCATAATTTACTTTCATGTCCCTTTTTTTGCTTTAAAGGTAATGCGAAATTTCTGAAGTATCCTCTCGGGAAAAGGGCCCCCCGTCCCCTCTCCGAGAAGCGCTGACACACGGGGAGGGAGGGTTTTTTTTGTGGTGAGGGCAAAAAGGGGACCTCGGCGAAAAACTCCCCCGGGGGTAGAGACACTATAGGATAAAGGGGCCCGCCGGCCATAGTTCCGAAGGGGAAAGAGTTGGGTAAAAAGGGCGAGGCACTTTAAAAAGCATGACTCCCTACGTCGGGCAAAAAAGCCCCTGTCCCCGAAACCCGTGGGAAGGACGGTCCTGGAATAATGTTAAACATGGGGGACCGGGGAAGTCCAGGTATTTCCGGACGGAGGAGGACCAATATTCAGGATGGAACGGACCGAGGAGGAGATTAACATCACCGACCCCCGGGAGGAAAAAGAGGTTTCCCCAAATTTAGACGGGCATGGCACGGCCCGAGAAGAATCTTACGGACGGGCGGGGGCCCGAGAAAGACCACAGTAAAAGCACAGCGACGGGGGGGGACCGGGGAGAACCACGTTACGGCAGGACGGCACGAACAGCACAACTGGGGTGGACCGTAAAGGACCCAAATTACGGCCCCGCACGGCAACGGACCAAACAGAACCAAAGTGCGGCAGCTCGTTGAAAGTAACGTCCCCGGAGCGGAGCTCAGTGATCAACGATGCCACTGAGGGGGAGGTCCTGTTTGAATCCGACGGGGGAAAGGGATTTTGACACAGCTTTTCGTTGCGTACCCATGCTGTCTGTGGAGAATTTTGGGCCCGGCTGTTCTGGTCGTTTTCCGTGGCTTATTAACCCCGGCAAGGGGCCCACCAGGCACCCTCCCAAAAGGGGGCCACGGACCGAGTGCTTTTTCCCTTTCCCCTTTTTTGTCATCCTCCCTTTACACACACCCACTAACAGCACTACACTACAATTCCGGGAGACCGGGGGGAGTTTGGGGCTTGTCCGGCGGGCGGCCCGCGGGTGAAAGAGTCCTGGTTATGGGAAACCCCACTGCGACGGAAGGTCGGTCCCAGATTTTCCCATCCAGCGGGGGGAAACCCGCCATCCCCGGGGAAAAACTGAAAATAACGGACAATGGCCAGCTTTGATGCCCCCGGAATCACGAAAAAAAATCTTAATCATTGGGGAAAAGTTGTTGGAACAAAAGGCGCGCGCCCGTGGTTTGATAGCGGGCAAATGACGAAAAGGGGAAAAAGGCCGGCTGGCTAACGAAGGGAACTCATCTGTATATTAAAGTGGATGGGGAGATAGATAACCCCGACAAAGCCAGACTTATCTCCGAAAGTTCGCCGTCTTAGTGATGTTTCCGGGAGACAGTTTCTTGTTCACTTTATTGTATTTTTCCAGTAGATTCGCCCGATATGCAATTACCATTCCACCTCTTCATTGTTTAGACGTTGCCTTTAAAAAGGGGGAGTGAGAGGATGCAACAGGCGTGCGGAATTAGGCGGGATGAAACTAATGCTGTGTTAGATGTAATCCCACCACGAGAACAGCCTATCAGCAGGCCTGGGGGGTTTGGGAAGATACGCTATCGTTGCATGAAAAACCTTAATCTAGAGGTTTTGGGCTTGCTGAATCCGAATCTGAAGTAAAATTTTATAAATTGAAAATAATAATCATAAATTTAAAAATTAATTTATATTTTTTGAGACACATCTCCCAGACAGTCAGCTAATTGAAAAATGATCAGTGAAGCAGGCATCTCACATGACAGAATCCGCGTTGGGGAGGTAAACTGAGTTGTCTAAGATATGGTCTGCCAAGAGTTTACTGAACGGCCCTGATAATTGTGGGGGAGACCCTTTGGGACACGTATTGTTTGAGTTCACGATAATTATATAGAACGATTACGAATACGAATATTATCTGTATTCCCAACCCTATTAAAAAAATAGTTTATAAAAAGTTGATCAGATATTTTAATCGTAAGAAGCAAAATATCTAATAAACCTTATAGTCAACTACTTACCCCGTATGAAATAATTACAATTGATCGCTATTCACGGGCATTCGACTTAAGATTTTACTATATAGGTAGCAAGCACGTTTTTGGGTAACCCCAAATGCGCAAGCTGTGTCCAACTTGAAACCGTTTCCTGTCCGATATCTTCATCCAAACTCTTAAACTGACATTTTCTACGTATCAATAGCTTGAGTGTCATTCTGAAACACTGAGTATGTTGCTTCTCAACCTGCCCTCGCTGTCACTCCAAACCCAAACGTTCCTTATTGAGGCTCGGCTTGAATTCACCAAGATATATGTCATTTACATTTAGGCATTTTAAAAAAATTTTTCACCAGAACGTAGAATCAGTTGCCAGTGTTGCATCCTAAAGGTCTCAGAATATTCTAGCCCTTTAATACAGGAAATTTTGGGATTGAGGAGAATTAAGAATTCTTCAGTTTTAAAGATCCAGGTAATACGTACATGGTTTTTTGCATCCCCGCTTGAAAATAAAAACTTTTTATTATGAATAATTTAAAGCAGGCCCACTAATAGATGGAGCTATGAATACGGAAGGGTTACAACCCCTAATGTCAGAAGTGGCCTGTCCGCCATAGTGCGGCCCAAACACGTCTGTCAAAACAGGGATGCACAATTAAGAAATGTGATGCAAAAATTATTATTTGTGTTCTTTTAACATTCGAGGTCTGACACAAACCAAGTATAAAATTTTAAAAAAGCACATCGTCTTACTTTTGCTGTACTTTTCCCTTTTTATTGAAATTTTTCCTTTAAATAATCATGAATACTTTATCTGAACGTAAAAAGAAAGTGCCCTAAAGTTTGATTTTATATGAGCTGGGAATAAATTTTTAAAAAATTTGTGAAAGTTTTTTTTAGAAGATGAAAAAAGTAATAATTTCGTTACCCTTTTTTGACATCTTCATTGAATTTCTTCAAAATTTCATTTTTGTTGTGGTAGGCTGCTAAAGTTGGAACCGTTTTTCCACAAAGGGAAGGTCTACGATCAAAAGGGAAATTATCTTGGCTGTCCGGGTGACGCCGTGTCAAAGGATGTTGCCGACTTTGCCCTTTTTTCGTGGTCTTCCTTGACCACCCCGTCTTTTAAATGACTTGCGGAAGCCACATTTAAAATATCATAACAAAGTTCTATCTAAATTTCTTTTTGGGAAAATGAACAGAGCGTAACTTGCTGTATATACTAGGCTCCAGTTCTTTTTTGACACCTAATTACATTCCCCCTTTGTATGAAGAAAAACTCAAGAAAATCCACGAATGCCACAACAAAATGACAAGTGATCAGAAAGCTTGTTAATCCTTCAAGATTTTTAAAATTAAAAATTATTATTATTATTATTATTATTATGAAAATAATTATAAGCCTTACACCCTTTTTTAGAGAAAAAGGCACTTACGGGGGGAGGTTTTACATCCCCTAAACGGATCTTCAGTGAGATGACGGGTAGTCTATAAAGGTAAGTGTTTTACCACAGCAAGTGTCCCGAGGATCGGTGTGGTGGGACACTGGCCAGGCGGGGGGTTGGGGCCCCACTGTGGGCTGCGGTGCCCCGGGGCGACCAGGGAAATGAGGATGGGAAGGCGCCCCAAGAGCGGGGCGGGGCGGCACTGTTCCGTGTCCACCGAGCCGGCCGCCTAAGCGGTCGCAGGGGGGGGCTTTTCCCCTCGACCCCGCCGGAGGGGGAAGAACCCCCCGATGCCTCGGGACTTTTTAAGGGTTTCCCCGGGCAGGGGGCAGGAAGTTTCGGGGAGTTGGTGCCCAAAAGGGTGTGTTAGGACTCTATTCTTCGGGTGGACTGAATTGGGCTTGTTTTGGGATTTGTTTTGATTGTGGTTTTA
This sequence comes from Teleogryllus oceanicus, assembly GCA_964035755.1. NCBI lineage: Eukaryota > Metazoa > Arthropoda > Insecta > Orthoptera > Gryllidae > Teleogryllus > Teleogryllus oceanicus. The sequence goes on along the minus strand of CAXIVR010000003.1, from coordinate 53,342,675 downwards.
CAAAAAATAAATTTTTTGAATAAACTGTTATTGTTTTACTTTGTAATAAAGTAAAAAAAGGTTTTTTTATTTTTCCCCATATTACGGTCTTTCCCCCTAGTCCCCCCACCACTGCCTTTTTGAAGAGTCAACCATCTAGTTTCCCCCGGCCTTTCCAGCCCACTCGGGTCCCAACTGTGAGCAGGGTCCATCCTGGGCCCAGTCTTTTTTTCCTTTATTTATTTTGGTCAAAAACATTTAAAAACTGCGGAGGGCTAGGGAAAAAAGTGAATTGTGTGAATTTTAAAAATTTGAGATCCTCATAAGTCATATACTACCAAATTTTTGAATTTTGAAAGGAAAAAAAAAGGAAAAAAAACCCATGTAATAAAATTATTTTCAGATAAAAAAAAAATTTTTTTATCCATTTTCCTTTAGAATAATATTCCCCGGGCCGCCATGGAAACGATAATTTGAAATTGTATTTCCCCAAATCTGAATTTCTTTTCAAGTGCCCACGCCTTTTCCATTTAAAAAATTTCGTTCCCCGGCATCTAGAATGTCACTTTTTCTTTTAATAAACGAATTTCGTATTCTATCTTTAATATATATATATATATATATATATATATATATATATATATATACGCATCTTTCTTTACATGAAAAATATCAAACCTCAACCAGAGGAATACAAGGTTTTGTAAAAATATGGGGACCCTTTCCGGTGGTTTAAGTTTTTTCATCCCATCTCCTGTATTTTAGATACATGAGAAATTGAAGTATTCTCGATACATGGGTGATTATTTGTTGCACGTATTTTTTTATAAGAAAATATACCATCTACATGGAAAAAATTATGGCGGCGAGGGGCGAAAATTACATCTGGGTACTGGTGTTTTATAACACCATCTACATAGATCTACTTAGATGCCGTTGGTTTTATTCTCCGTCTACGCACTAAGACCTAAAGCAGCGCAAAAATACCCAAAAAAGGTTTTTCGATTTTTTTAGAGGTTGTTTAAAAAACATTCTACAAGTGTCATAACTAGACCAAATACCATGCAAAATGGAAAGTCAAACTATAATAAAGTTGCTACCCCCTGGGACATGAACTCTCAACATTTGAAACAAAACTCACCTTCAACATCATTCAACCTTTTTTCCCATTGAATTCCCGGGATCCTCTCATGCAGAATGGACAACAAAATACTGAAGGGTACAGCAGGGGAAAAACCCAAACTTTTCTCCTGCAAACTGTGGGTTTAATATATTCAAAAATTTTTCGCCTGTCAACTTTTAAGAGTTACCCAAGATTTCTACGGGAAAAAAGACCAAACAGTGATCAATCTCCGGAGTATATAGGACCCTGAAAAACCCCCCTGCATCCAACATTTTTTAAAAATCAAAACCGGAAAATTGAGGCACCACAACCCACGTACCCCTGCCTAGTTCCGTTACAAAATTTAAATGAAATTTTTGAAACTGAAAATGAACCTCAAGATTCCCAAAACCCTACATCTGATTTCATTGAAAGAACTATAAAATTTTCGAACCAAGACGTCACCACGCTTCCCCTAAAATTTCACCAAACTTTGCAAAATGAAATCAAAATCTTCTTTAAACTATCGAAGATCAGAAAATTTTCGAATTCTGTGAAAATAAAAAATTTCAAATCACAAGATCCTTCTAAAAATTTTTTCTGATGTCAAAAACCCTACGTGAAACTAGGAAAAATAAAAGTTTAAAAATTTCCTTTGTTTTCCAAGAGTGTTAGAAGACTTATGACAATTCAAACATCCTCTTCAACGGCAGACTGCAAAAATCACCCAATTTTAAAAAAAACGAAATCACCCTTCTCTTTTTTCAGGAAATCATCAAATAGTCCTCCAATTTATGTAATTGAAACCCAAAAACATACTGCTAATTATAAAAAAATGTCCTTACTACAAATATTTAAAAACAAAATTTGTAAATTTTTAAAAACAAAAACTTTTAATCCCGTAAACAATAATGCCCTACTAAGTTATGTACTTTAATAAATCTGACTTTCCAATCTTCATTCACCATCTAATCCATGGATAAACACTTCTATTTAACTGCACACAAACCCAAAAAAATAATATTACTAACTCTTCTTCCTGATATCAACCAACTAGTTACTAAATAAATTCGGTTTTTCCTTTTATAAAATAACAAATTATTAAATTTAATTACAATTAAAAAGTCACCAACACTAATCAGCTTACTATACTTATCCTGAATGCCGATTAAAAAAACAAAATTTGAACACTTCCTCCAAATCCAAAATACAAATAAACAAGAAACTCCTTATTCCCAAAAAATTTTTTTTTTCCCCATACTCAAAATAGTGGTATGAAGACTTGATAGCATTGCATCTGGTGGTGGCAATAATATCTCCCCAAATTTAAAAACACTTTAAAACTCACTTCTCTTTCACCCTTTTCTTGAATTACTAGATTATAATATACATTAATCAAATACAATAATCGCATAAAAGTTGCTTATAAACCTCCCAAATATATATTTCCACTTTTAACGTTCAAAATAATTTTTAAAAATGTTAAAAAAATTTAATAAAGGGACTTTAAATTTTAAAAAACCCAAATTTGGGGGGAAAGACCACCCCCAAAGGTTCTAAATTACACTTTTTCACCCCACTGAACTTAAAAATTACGGGACCCAGTGAACCCATATATTATTCCTATAATAATATCATAATTCCTGATATTTTACATATAATGATTACACAAAATTTACGTTGGCTGGACACTCAAACTGTACTCCCTTGTTTCTGATCACTACCCAGTTAAAAAAAATTTATTTCTTTTTAAAAATTTAAAAATTCTAAATTATCCATTATTTCAAAATTAACTAGAACAAATTTACAGATCCCTTTAAGATAAATAAATTTCCAAAAAATTTAAATCAGAACATTGCATTGATAACCACTTTTTCTATTTAACTAATACAAGAATCCACAACGTACATTTATTAGTTCTGATTTATTTAAAAAAAGAACACTAAACTATAAACCCTTTTCCATTACAAATATCTGACTTCATTCAAAAAAAACATACCTTTAACCACTACTGTCAACAAACAGACGTACTGATATCGAAACATTTAAAAAAAATATCTGGAATTATTGAAATAAAACTTTAAAACACAAATATAATGAATATAAAAACTTTATTCAATATTACATCCTCATTCTATGAAACATTGGGCAAAAGAATTTTAATGAAAAAACTTCCCAAATTCTATTATTAACATAATTTGATTACAGCCCAAAACGATTTGATAAAACTCAATTACTTGACATCATTTACAAGAATCTTTTTTCCTTTTTAAAAATTATCATTTCATAATCATGTTAAAATTTTCTCTTATTCCCCAAAATTTTGTTCCTCAAAATATGATTTTTTTTCCCCCTTTTGAAATTGTTTCAACATTAAAAAACTTAAAAACCCCCAAATCGCCTGGAATTTACAATTAATAACCAAACAATCAAAACTTTTAGAAGAACAACCCTTTTTCTTCCCCCTTTGATGCAGCCTTAACTGTTTTTTACCCCACCCTACTGGAAAATAGCCCTTATGCTTCCCATTTAAACCCCAAAAAATCCAAATTCCCAGAATTATCGACAAATTAGTTTACTTTCCTCTTTTTTAAAAACTTTAAACTATTATTTTACATAGACTAACACGCTTCGTAACATCTTATAAAATTATTCCCCCTACACAAATTGGTTTTAAAAAGCAGCAAAACTTATCAACTTTTTTAAAAATAACTGAAAATTTGAAAATTCTTTTCCCCGTAAAAAATTTTACTATTGCAATTTCTTTTAAAAATTCAAATGGGATTTGGAAAGGTTTAAATGGTCCTTTTTTGCTTCACAAAATTTTAAATCCCGCATTCCTGTTTTTAAAAAAAACCAAAATTTTCAATAATCGTAAATTCTGTGTTAAAAATTTAAACATATCTTTTTACAACTATTTTCAATATCTGCCAGTGTGCCCAAGGATCCCCTATCTCTTTTTTCTTTTTAAAATCTCTCTTTATGACATTCCCCCCTTTTATCACTCAGAATTAGCCCCCGGTGACGATACGGCTCTTCATCAGTCATAAAAAAAATCAACTATCCCCACAACCACCCCACTTTTTTCACCTTCGCTACAAACCAATGTTTAAAATAAAAAACCGAGCAAACGTTTTTACACTTTTCAAACCTATAATCCCATCTGAATAATTATTATATTCAATCAAAAAAAACCATGGCTTTCCTCAACTCATTTTCAAATATCTTATCAAAGATCAACAAACCTTTTCTTTTTTGATACAAAGCTAATGGAATATACACGTTAAAAATATTATTCGTAAAATTTAAATACAAGTACAAAAACTTCACTCTATTATTAAATTAAATTTCTAAAATTCATACTGTCAAATTAATATATGTTAAACATTTGTCCCCATTTAAAGATTCCTGTCCATCTGGTCCAATGGCACCAAAACTCACTTAAAAAAATTTAAATACTCCAGAATAAATTCATCCGAAAATTCTTCATGCCCATGGTACACCCTAACACACAATTACACAATGAACAAAAAAAAATATTACACTTTAATAAATTATCACAGCCAAATTCTTTAACTCCCTTTGAGATCTGCATCAATCCCCTTTTTTAAACTAGGCCAATAGTATTGATTTTCTGACAATCTTTCAAGATTTCCGAAAATAAATTCCCCTCCCCATAAAGAACATTATATTTATTAAATTCCCTTTCCCCATTAAAAATCAGTATCTAATTCAATTGTTATCCTAATAAAGTCTATATTTTTACTAATTGTAAATTTTAGTCAGATCCAATCAAAGTCATGTCAATTTGTAATGGGGAAAAACCCTTAAAAAACATTCTTATCGAACAGGGGAAATAAATTTTAAAAAGGATAAATAATAAATAATGAAAAAAGGGAAAAATTGATGGTAGTACCCACAAGGGGCAGGAACACCCCCCTATATGTCTCAAAATAGCGTTTAAAGTGTTCTTCAATAAAAAGTAATGGTTCAATATTCAAATTGATATTTATTTGTAATTTTCCCAAAATTTTTCCTACTATATTACGAACAATAATACATCAAAAAGTCATTAAATATTCAATGACCAAGACTATACCAGTCACAATGGGGCTGAGAAAATAAAAAAAGGGTTTTTTTAGAAAATTAGTAATATTTTTTTCTTCTTTTGAAAACAAATTTGCAAAAAAAAATTTTATTACAAATGTTTACTGTTATAATAAAATTCAACCCCCCGTTGGGGTTTTTATGGGGACGTTTTTGATACATCTTATTTTCAAAGTTATTTGTTGTTCAAACTGTATTAACTTTTGGCAGCTAATTGTTATAAATGTTATTAAAATGTAATAATTTATTTTTAATTGAAAAAGTAAGTTTGAATGCGTAATCTTAAAATCAAAAATAAAACTAAATTGTAATATAAAAATATAAAAATTGTTTTAAAAACAATTTGACATTAGCAATTGAATAAATCTAAAAAAAAAGTACTAATAATATGGTTAAGACCTTTAGGAATCATAATCGTCTGAGATATAAATAATGGCCAACTGGGTATGTAAAACCAGATCATCCGGGCATCAGGGTATAATGAAGATTTCTGTGATGTGAGTTCTAAAAATTTAACACGATGGTCCATGACCAGGTGGCCATGCAATATCGGCCCAAATGACACAAAGAAAAGTAAGTGTGTTTATGTGTCTTCATTTTATAAACAAATTTGATTTATTCGGTATTGCCGAGGGAAACTTATTTTCCCCAAGCAAATAGAGTAAACCGTTTGCAGGATTTTCTCGCATGGAAAGTACAAACAGAAAACACTGATAATTCATAGACAACGACCCAACACAAAACGAAATGACCTCATATAACGACACCTACGCTGGTTTTTTTTCCCTGCGTCCAGTTTATGTACGTTTTCGTCTTTTGGGGCGGGGCAAAAGTCAAAAAATTTGAATAACCGGAAAACTTCTTTACTTCAGTACAACGAGCAAAACCCACTGTTGAAGCAAAACACGCAAAATTTAACACCACAATGCAATTATTACACTGAAACAAAACCCGACAATTGGAACAAATCTCCAAAAAACAAAAAAAAACACGTAGCGCCCAAGGGAAACGCCACCTTGAAAAAACAATTACCGATAACGTACATTAAAAATGATTTAATTTATTAATTTACACCGTAAATGTTAGAATAAACACAAAAAAACTAATAAACATTAGGGAAAGCATTCTTTCATTTAAAAGAAAAATACACAATCTTCAGTAGGGCCAAAGAACCGGGAATACCTTACTTTTTTTATAGATTCGTTTTTGACTTTCCAAGCTTTTTTGGGGTTTCCCCACTGTTTGAAGCGGGCTAGTCAATCAGAGGAGCGAGCTTAAGATGTCCCAGAAACAAATGTTTATGGCTTTGTTTCATTATATTTGGGTTCATGATAGCTGAATAGAAGTTCTTTTGGGGAAAAAAATTTTTTCACCAGATATGACAATCCGTCCCAAGACAGTCCTTATCGTATACTTCTTTCATTGTTTTTCCAGATGCTGTCTATAAATATCTGAAAAAGTAAAAAATAAATAGAATAATACCTTATCATTCTGGAATTATTCCCCAACGTATCATTGGCGTAGGATTTTTTATATACCGTGTTTTAAAAATATTGTGATTTTTTCAATACTACGATAATACGTTGTTTATTACTTTCATTTTATGGCGATTGCGCATTGTATCTTAGTTCGAAAAAAATGGATAAATAAATGTTTCAAAAGAGCACGTACACTCTCACATACGATAATCAGATGTTTTTTAAAAAAATATTGTGATTTTTTCTTCACAATAAACCGGACACATCCACAAAACGAAAAGCAACATTACTCATGTAGTAAACTGTACTTCTTAAACGTTAATGGAAATGAATAACATGAATACAAAGAAACGAAATCCGCAATTTTAAATTTCTTTCAAGCATTTATTTGTAGAAATTACTTTTTGTAAAAGTGATACATTATTTGCAACGTAATCCTAGAATTCAACACATAATTTTTCAGGAAAGTGTATCTTAACAATAATCATTGCTCAGACAATCTCGACAGATAAATGTTTCCTTTCCTCATTTCAAAGAGAATTTATTAAGGAAATCAACATTTCCACGAATGGATTAGTTTCTGGAATTGTGGGAACAAATTCTGCCCCTCTGCTTACAGTGCTTTACGCCCACAGTTTCCTTTCCTGCTCCCAAAGTTTCAAGAAAATAGTCACTGTGTGAGCTGAGAAAATGGAATTTTGAGCTCGTGAAGCAACCAAGCTTTTCGAATGCTTTTAACATTGTTTCCGCAAATTCATTGTGATTTGGGTTCTTTTGGTTTCCCACAAAGTTTTACATGACCACAGAAAAGGAACCACACGCTCCTTTTTTAGTTGGGAGTCTTTGAACTGTTGAAGTCTTTGTTTGAGTCGGAATCCTTCTAGAAATCTTTTCTAATATCCGGCGCAAGATAAACTGTCTCTATTAGTATTGCTCAATTGTATATGTAAATGTGGCAATAAACCCTTATCAGGAAGTTTCAATATTTCGCTGATGAATCGCTTGAATATTTCAGGAGATTTTGATATTTCACTTAATTTACTCATATTTTGGGAAAGTGAAGGAGATTCGGATGAATGTAGTCTTTTACTAGCTGGTAGAGGTTTTAAGGAAGAATCTGTATTGTTATGGCTACCAGGATGTGTTTGTGTTGATTGAATATCTTGTTGAACATTAGATAATTTCGTTATTCTTCAGATTCGTTTGTATTGGGGTTAGAAAGACAGCGTCTAGCTCCATGATTTTCTTGTTTACAAAGAAAACAAGGTATGTTTTCAGTGGATAAAAACATTTTGTAAGTTGTATCTTGATAGTAGATTAACAAAGAAAACGTAAGTTTCTCCATAGAAATTGGATCAACACACCCCTGTCTTCGGAAGCTCAGAATGTGTTGAAAACCGGGATCATTTATTCCTGCTTTTAAGAAAGATATGTTTGTGGTCATTCAAATATTGTGTTTTTCAAGTTCTTCTTCAATTAGATTATGAGGAATAATGGGACATACATTAGAGAATATAACTAATTTTTTTGGTAATATGAGGTCTTTCATTTAATTCTTGATAATTAATTTGAATTGTTTTGTGCTTATCTGGAAAATTTTATGTTTATTCTTTACTTGATAAAAAATACAGTTTCTATTGTTCGAAATACGAGAAAAATATGTATATGTCTAGGGTGAACAGTACCTGCGACAGTGGAAGTATATTCTTTCACTGATATTCGTCTTAGCTTCAATATTCTTGCACCTACACCTTGACGCAACGCGTCTCTTAAGCCCCTTAAGCCACTTAAGAGGCGTTGAGCGCTTTGCACTGGGGAGTAATCCTAACATGATAGCTATGCCGATGACTCGAGTAATTGCTGTCATTCAAGTAAGTTTATTCCACGCTTTGGCGCGCTATGTTCATTTCAACAGTTGGTACGTCCTTTTAAGCTGTGATGTAACCATAGCCCTCCTCTCCCCGCACCCCCTACTGTGGAATATCAAGAAAACTTGCGCGATTAGTACACAGCACTAACCAAGAGTAGTAGTATTAACTGTAGCTGTTTTATTTGCAATAGTTACAGCAAAACATGCACTATATTCATTTTGAGAAAGTAAAACAAATTCTGTTTAAATTGACAGTTACGAAAATTACTACTAGTTATGTACCAAAAAATGGCTGTCCATATTTCACCGCAATTTAAATTATGTACTCTTTCAGTTGTTTTCCATGAATTTTCTTCAAGTTACTGAAATGTGTTCATTTTTTGACTTAACGCCCTTTCAAAATAAATGTTGCTATTATATTTTGAACTTGCATCGTTTTCTGCTAATGTGAACAATATCTCAATGACAATACAACAATGTGAAACATGACTTTAAATAATAATAATAATAATAATAATAATAATAATAATAATAATATAATAATAATATAATATATACATTTTAAACAAGAAACCATAAAAGATGTAAACATTTTCAAAATTCTTCGCAAATAAACATAACGGGATGGTTAGTGCAATGTATGTCTCCGAGGCCAAGGGCTTTCGATATTCCTCCACATAGCTCTCCTGTTTGATGTGGTTCTCCTGGACTCCACTTGTTGTAGTTGGTTGAAAGTAGAGGCTTCCCTGAAACAGAAGCACAATCCATTTACATTCTCCATTGTTCCAATAAACATCATCAATGTAGCTCACTTAGTCTCAAATTCTGCCAACATGAATTAGATATACGTGTGTCCATAGACTCAAGTATGAAAATTACTACTAGTAATTTTATAGCCTAGCTGCAGCAGCTCTTGTAATAGACAAAGAGCTGAGGCTAAGCAATTGTCAGCCATCACGCACAACAGTCATTGAACAAATTAAACAAAATTAAGTAATTTATAATCTACAAAACAGTAAAACTATGGGTTTTCAGCAGGAAAATACTGCTGAACAAAAACAAAATGGTTAAAATTAAGTAACACGCATGCTGCTTAAGGAAAAATAAAATGCTCTCGTATAACATTGAAAGAATAAAATAAAATTTAACAAAAATAATACATACGAATGCAGCAGAAACATAGTGTGTGTTGTACATATGTACATATGTTATGTACATATGTGTATATATGTTTACAGACATATATATATATATATATATATATATATATATATATATATAATCATATATTTAGTACAACATTTTGTAGAACAACATTTTGTACAATCCAAGAATAGCAAATATTTAATGGAGGTAGTATTCTTCTTTAAAGCTTTGTCTCATGCCCTCAGCAGGGTCGTTATTGAATATAAGAATTCAATCCGTACAAGTAGTTTGAGAGTAAGCGTAAGAACTTAAAATATTTCCAGTTTTCGAATGGTTTCTGAGTACCTGGGAATCTAATAAATAGATGTCACTCACATTGTCGGAGGCTGCAATTTGTTTTTCAATTTTAGCGCCAATAGAAAATTAGTAATAAACGAGTAGATGTATGTGATGTAGATGAAAATTTGCATGTGCACAAAGAAGTAATAAATACGTGACTTAAGGAAATGGTGATAGTATAACTGTAGAACTTCAGGAGCACATGTCTATAACAATCAATTCGATAATTTATGCAAATAAGTTGAAATTAAAGTTTTCAGGGTATCGACTACACTAAGAATTTCATTTCTAGAAGTTTTAGAAACAAATTTTATATTGCAATATGTTAGGGATATGTTTGCTGCTGAATTTCGAGGTTTTGGACCATTTCCGATAACATTTCGAAATCTGTTAGTTGGACTGACGACTGTCGTATCATTCACCTCTCTCAACATCCCGTAAAACAACTCCACAAACTATTTCATTATTAGTGAGCAGATTTTAATGAAATGTCATTATTTTTTCTTTTTACTTAAATCAATGCATTTTAGTATGAAGATTAATTTTATGTTATGGCAAAAAGAAATTATTCATTTTTATATGGCATTCTTTTGCATTTTTAGTCCATTTCGAC